>MJUT01048230.1:703396-737327 GCA_002080005.1 Gigantidas platifrons | reverse complement strand
CGTAATTCCAGTATATCAATGCATTAAGGGCATAAACACAATAGCTAATACAATATGCTTGCCGTAATTCCAGTATATCAATGCATTAAGGGCATAAACACAATAGATAATACAATATGCTTGCAGTAATTCCAGTATATCAATGCATGAAGGGCATAAACACAATAGCTAATACAATATGCTTGCCGTAATTCCAGTATATCAATGCATTAAGGGCATAAACACAATAGCTAATACAATATGCTTGCCGTAATTCCAGTATATCAATGCATTACATTTAAATGCTAAAATACATTATGGATAAGAAAATAGTCAAATAATTCGACTGGTTATAACTCATTTCCATGGGTAATATAGAAAATCCATTTTGATTATCTATCATATCTTTGTGCTAGCAATTTATATTTTGGTTTTAAAGTATAAACATATAACACCAATAAAAGTTATTGTTTTTCTTCTCGAATTGATACTGCACATTGGGTTTTATTTTCTTTTGGATTTCTAAATGCGGTACAAGTTTTTCCTTTGCCTTTGGAGTAGCAAATACTTCAACAGGCATGCAATTTTTCATAGCGAATTCGGGTATCTTTTAAAGAATTTGTGCGGTGTAGGATGAAATAAAAAGCAAAAAAATATATAACCAGTGCATGAAAATTTCCATTTCCCGGCAACGTTCCATCATCTCCCTTGCTTTCAAATGCAAACAACAGATCTAGTAATTCCTGTTATATTCATTATTCTGAAACAAATGCATGTATAGTCTATTTTAATTAGAAATACAATAAATGTTTGTACATTTCTCATTAAATAAGATATATATTAATTGTGTACAACTGTGCCAGAAAATCCAAAATAACCAACATTGGGTTTTAAGATATGACTATTTTTTAAATGGATAATTAGTAGTAAGAAGAGTTTGAAGATACCAAAGGGGTAATCAGAATCAGTATATCGAAGAAGAACAGACAACACAATGGCCAAAAGAAAAAGTACAAAAGGACAAACAACGATCTTCAAAACATACACATGAAACTAAAGATAGAGTAACACGAACCCGACCAAAAAACGGGGTGAACTCAGGTGTTCCAGAATGGTAAGCATTTCCTATTTCACTAGTGACATCCGTCGTGGTAATTTAGATACAAACGCGGTGATAAGTCATGAATGAGGAAAGGACCGGGAAGTCTTTATGACAGGTGGAACTTATCCGTTGTCACTTGTGACACAGATATTCCGTAGGGCTGTCACACAAAATATATAAAAACAGCTTAATAGATCAATAATCGCACATATAATTGATTTCAATGTAAAGATAATTCATTGCTAAATAAGATGATACATTCTCTACATTTTAAACCTCAATTTTCGATAAATCTTCTCATTTTCATCGACAAATTTCCAATATGGCGGTAATCACCTCTTTAATCAGGCATGGGTTTGTAATGTCAAAACTAAACGTAAATCAGATATAAATAGAAATGAGACGCTGATAAAAACGAAGAGACAAAGAATATGATAAAGAAAAAAGTAACCGTTTGTTTCAAGTGAAATGATCGGACGACTTTCCGTGAATAAACTATGAAAATGAAAAGATGCTTTGTACCCTCTGTGCAAAATTCCCCGAAGCTGTCCGGTGGAATGGCTTGTAGGTTTTTTTCCACAAAGCAACTCTAAAAAGCCATGATTAGTCAATAAAACATTTTGTTTGTTTAAAGTATGCCAGTTTACACGATGAGTCTTCCACTGTTGCACAAACTTAGTAAAATTCCAGAAAAAGTTGTTGATTGCCAAGGAGCAATGAAAATCATGGTGTCAATAATGAATAAGGATAAACTGGAAAAAATTAACAAATTATTTAACATTACATACAAGATAAGAAAATACAATAAACAATGTAGTTTTATTCAGATTCATATCTGAAATTGATTATAAACAACAAAAAGAAGTAAGAACAATCTTTATTTTTTCAAAACCCTTTCAGATATCTGCTCAGAATACAGGATTTTACATTAAATATTTCAAAATTTTCTTAGGGTAGCCTAGAAAATGCAGTTCGCTTTGCAGGACTCATCGGGAAAGTTATTTTTTATTTCACTTCCCCTTGATTAAGTGACTTTCAACATTAATTCTTCATGTCCTGACCACACTTTTTATTTCACTTTTCATTGATAAAATATAATTCTTCATGACCTGACCACTCTTTAGGAACATCTCCAAAAATACAATAGTAGACAAAACTGAAGAAAGAGGCGAAATCCATACCCTTAACATACAAATACAACCCCCACTTTCAATACAACCCCCACTTTCAATACAACCCCACTTTCAATACAACCCCCACTTTCAATATAACCCCCACTTTCAATACAACCCCCACTTTCAATACAACCCCCACTTTCAATACCACTTTCAATACAACCCCCACTTTCTATTGAATTTGCAATTACTTTTACGTTTGCTGAAAGAGAGATAACTCTAGGGTATATATAATATGATATATGTAAGTTGGATAATGTTTTTGCATTTACATTACTTTATCAACATTGATATCCTATATTACATTATAGCTCTTATTATTTGTTTGCTTTCGTTCTGTTTGCATATTTATTGCCCAACTGTTGTATTTTAAGTCAAACATATAGTGAACATGGTATTCGTCATAGTGCAGGACTTGGTATGGCACGAATCACTTCAATGATGAAATGGTTGGGCGTGTTCGTCTCGAGTGCGGTAGATTGTTGGTTTGAGAACTAGTCGGGTCAAGCCAAAGACAATAAAAAAAAATAATAAGGAGCAAAGACTGGTTGGCTCGGAATCTAGGTGAATTTGTTCGAGTGACATGTCTATCAGCGGACTATTGTTTACAGTGAGCTAATGTAAACCATAATATTATCCTGTGAAAATGTGTCCGATTGTATCTTTTTCAAATGAAAAATCCCCAACAGAGCAAAAGAAGTCACCTCTGCGCTTTATTCCGATCTCGGACTTTATTATCATATAAAACAATTGTAACAGATGACAATATTTCACGGCGGACACTATTTAATCCTACACTAGCAGTATAAAGATCCAACTAAGCATGTTGGTCTAGTATAAAAAGGAGACCATCGTCATCTCATCGATATGTGACTTATTCTCCATATTAAATAGCTGAGGAATTTCTCATTTGGCGTTAAACAACAATGAGTCAATCACTGTTATGGCACGATAAACAACAATGAGTCAATCACTGTTATGGCACGATAAACAACAATGAGTCAATCACTGTTATGGCACGATAAACAACAGTTCTAATTGCTACAAGACAACAAGAAATTAATGAATATGGTAGATTCTTGTCTTGCAACAGCAACTCCCAAGCAATTTGTTCATTATGAGCTTCTGTACGTTTTGTTTTTACGTGCATGTAGCGTGGCATTGACCATACAACTAACACACATTTACCAGGACCTGGATTTCCAACTCCATATGTCGTGGTCTTTTTGTATGCTAAATGAGTTAAGGTTCGTTGTGTTGATAATCACTGATTAAACTTTCTTTTCATATATATACCGTACCATTTGTACATAAATAATCTCCTAGGAATTAAAACGAAGCATATACAGTTTGAATAATTGCATACTTTGATTGCATATGTATGTTCTCAATTATAGATAGCTATGTTTTTAAAATTGGTAATATAAGTTTTGAAATACATGTAAAATGTCATAAAGCATGTTTTACATCATTGTTACATATTGATGTCATTAAGGACTAAAATACGTTCATATACAATTTTAAAAAGTTTTAAAATACCATAGAAACAACTAGAAAATCGTAAATCAAAGGACAGACAATACAATGGCCAACAAACAATGGTCCACAAAACACAACATATACAGCTGAAGATTAAATCACGCGAATCCGGGTACTCAGGAAGTGGGAGTTATGGTATTTAGCGCCACTTTCAACAATATTTCAGTTATTTCGTCGCGGTTAGTTTTATTGGTGGAGGAAACCGGAGTACACGGAGAAAACCAGCGACCTGACTCAAGTCCGGAAATGTATGTTTCCCCTGCTCCACTTATGACATCCGTCGTGTTACTCAAGTAAGCTATCCGGTTTTAAGTCACATTCAATGACAAGTCATGAACGATGAAAAGATAGATTGTGACAACTACGACAAACCGAACATACCCGTGGTCATCTGTAACGGTTAATCAAGTTATGATGGGATGAACCACAACTACACCTAGTCCTCTGTGAAACTTAGATATCATTTGATCAAGAGCGTACCTGGATATAGTTATTCTAGAAACGTGTCATGCATAAGAAGCCGATTATATATTTTCGAGGGTTACTCTAATTCTGACCAGCTCTGTATGTATTGCAAACAAGTAACGAATACTAGTTTTCTTGTTTATATGGTTAAGATTATGGTGTTTGACGCCGCTTTCAATAATATTTCAGTAATATCGTGGTGGTCAGTTTTATTGGTGGAGGAAACCGCAGTACCCAAAGAAACACACCGACCTGCCACAGGTCACTGACAAACTTTATCACATAATGTTGTATCGAGTACACCTCACAATGAGCGGGATTCGAATTCACATATTTAGCTGTGATAGGCACTAAATGTACAGGTAGTTTTAATCTCAGCTACCATACGATCAAGACAACGGCAGCCCTTCGCATTTACAAACGAAGAAAAGGTAGAGTTGATCATGAAACCATAACAATTTTACATTTTGTAACGAGGTGGTCTTGAGAGAAGACACTAGTTGTTATTATGTTGAATGGCTTAATTTTAATATAACTGACATATTGAAAAACCAGGAAAAGTATTGTAATAATTGGTCAGAGCAATTTCATTAACGTTCATGGAGTCAATTAAATGTACAATATCCTGTAAAAGCTTTCTCTCACAATGACACTGTCTGATTA
The DNA here is from genome assembly GCA_002080005.1 of Gigantidas platifrons. Lineage (NCBI taxonomy): Eukaryota > Metazoa > Mollusca > Bivalvia > Mytilida > Modiolidae > Gigantidas > Gigantidas platifrons. The sequence goes on along the minus strand of MJUT01048230.1, from coordinate 732,404 downwards.
ACTTCCTGACTGTGACCCAAAAAATGACCGACGAGTGCCTGTAAACAATCCTTATTAATGAATGGTAGATTAATTTGGTCGAGTTCACAAATTAATTTTACAGACGAACAAAAATTCAATCAAAATATTAAAATAATATTCTGGTGAGTGGATTTTTCAATTCAATTCGTAATGGGATGTCAACAATTATATCATGCATTTGTTATCCATTGTATGACAAAATATTATTAATATAATGGAATGGAATGGAAATAAACCTATTAACTCTGTCAGCATCCCATCCTCGTATGTATGGTTTTTTGCAGCAAGTCAAACTAAAACGGATATGCATCAATTTTATATCGCTGTCGCATTATAGGTTTGAGCATAGGATTGAAAACAAAACAAACTTGGTAATTATGGAATGTAATTTCTAGAAATTGGACGATTTAAGCAAATATTGATGTCGGCTTATAACTGTACCCCTGAGAATCACGAACTTATTTTTCTTTGAGAATACATTTATTTAAATAAAACAGAGGAATTTATGGTTAAGAGATCAATCCTGGAAGCCAGAATGTGCTTTAAGTTTTAACATGGGTTGGCGGATAAAATTTACTAATATCCTGCCAAACCATGTTAAAACTCAAAACACATTCTGGCTTCCCTGAATTATTTCGATTCTGATATGTCTAAAAGTACAAATTAACTTTGGATATGTTGATTATTTTCAGTGAATATAGATGTTTAAAACGTTTACAACCGTGTAAATAATTTTCTCCCATTATTACGGCGTTTTAACCCAGCTGAACCAGTGGTGGAAAAATCTGTAATCCTCTAGAAGATTAAAATTTCTCGTGCCTTTCCCCGCATTAATTTCAAATTATGAAATAAAGTTCGCGTTAAATAATGGGAGAAACAAATTCTCCTTCAGTTGCCCATGTGGGTTACGATATTTCTTAACTCCCTTGAGTGGAGAAATATCGTAACCCACGGGAAACTGAAGGGGAATCTATATTTATTTTGTGATTTAATCACCTGGCTTAAATGAGTACCGCGCATGTGCTAATGAGATTTTGTCATCTGATTAATAGCTCGTTTGTTTGCAGCGCGAAAGAAGAACGTCATATTAGAATATTAGGTATATTAATGTAGAAATGTTGTTACACCAAAATCAGGGGTACTTCACTTTGAGTTCAGATATATGTTAAACATTGGATACTGTTTCTCAGATTAAATGTTATATTTCCCCATCCATAAGTTCATGATAACTTTGTTACAACTCCCTTCCATGACCGTGACCGTAGGTGATTTTCGCTATCATTGTAAGGCCCTTTGGTCTTCTTGCTTCCCAAGACAATTATTAGGCTTTCCAATCTTCTTACTTTGACCTTACTTGATAAAGGTTATTCTAGAAATACGTCGTGTGTACTATACTATATATCTACCTTTGTATTGCTGAATATGACAGAACAAATTCTATGACCACATTTGTTGTTGAATGTGTCTATTCTTGATATCCCCTTCGGTTTTCTTTAAGAAAATGTGAAGATAGAAAGGGGGTAATCGGCAGCCTTATTTAGAAAGACAGAGCATGCTATAGTCAAATTCAACCTACAATACAGTAAAGATCGAACAACACGAACCTCACTAAAATGTGAGGTGAACTCAGGTCCCCCGAAGAAGTGGGAGATGCCTGCTCCACAATGTAATATTATCTCCAATTGTTTTTTTTTTTTATCATTTTGTACATTCCAATTAATATTGAAACACTTCGTGTAAAGGTTATATCTTAATGTGCAAAACATATCTTATTCTATTTTAACATTTCAATTTGGAAACGACCACTAATACTGTCTGTAAGACGAGAAAAAGTTCATTTCATGAACTGAAGTATAGACTGCAATATTAACGTCCAGTAATACCGCATCTGTAGTGTAAATTGTTTAGCGTGCTCGCCAGTGTGCTAGATCGAAGTATGTAACCCGGGTAGGGAAAATCAAAGACTACAATTTTTTTTTATTCATTTCTGGTTTTCCGCAAACCACCCAGAATTAAGGAGTAAGAGCAAAGACTGGCTCCTTCGGAATCAGTATTATGTGTCCGAGTGAAGCGACATATCTACATGCAGACTGGTGTTTCCGTGGTCTAGCATTATAAAAATCCGTGACCGTGTTGGTCTAGTACAATGGGGGACATAATCATAGATTTTAACACCCTGAAGTAGACAAGTGCATCCTGATGCGCAACCGAAGGGTGTACAGGCTATTGAATGGTTTTAATCTCCATATCTACGGATTGGAACGTAAATAACGAATTTGTCCCCGCTTATAGTAAAAAATAAGACATTTTGGACCCCGACGGGCCACGTAAAAGTGACGTTTTCTTTGTTTTGTGGTTTTTGGAAAGAATACGTCAAAAAGTATGAAAGTTTCGAGTGTTTTTACCCGGTGTAGGATACTACCTTTGGTAGAATCTTACCGTTGATCAAATTAACAGTTTTCTATTCAATATATAGCCAAAATTTACTAAATTTGATTTTGGAGCGTAACGTCGCGAGCTTTGCCGTCATTATAACAACATTTGATTGGTTAAATGGCTATTTACACCCGGCAATATGGCCTTGCAACACCCGGGAATATGGGTTTTTTTATGACCGGAGTTTAGACCAATCAAAAGATGTTATAATTTTCAAGCCGGTGATAAATTGCTATATTATCGTTAAGCAACAATCATTCAATCACCCTTATGTCGAGTGAAAGGTCAAAGTTTGCTTTACCTGATTGTCTAATCAGAAATTCGTCTGAATGTACTTTCCGGCTATGATTTATATTCACACTGTTTATTGAGATTTTCTTTAATTAATATTATATTGGTTGTCATCATATGTTTGGTCCTTTAATTTATAAGCACAATTGAATTTGACTTCTACAGAAATAGATCAAGCATTAATTAACAAGAAGATATTATCCCAGTTATTGCAGTTTTATCAAGTTTATCTGAATTAATGAACTATCTGATACATGCATATCCATTTTATGTGAGTTTTTTCAATCAAGGCGGAATGAAAGAAAAAAGGGTAATTGCTGTTAAATGTCTGTAGAATTGTAATTGAACTTAGTCTCTATTGGTACATAGTCTGATTAAATCCAATAAACCAACAGAATTGTAAATTGGTTATTTGGAATTACCCTATTATATTTGTTTTGTGTTACATAAAACCATAACTAACAAGATAGTGACATTATATATTGCTGCAACGTATTAAATGGCTTTCTGATAGTTAACAGCTCAAATGAAATAACTGGCGCAGAAATTGGACTAAAACATGCACACAATGTACACAAGTCTTGAATTGAAATAAAATGAAATATTTTTTCTTCAATAACAACATACATTGAATCCTCAAACTATAACTGGAAACAACATTATGTGATAAAGTTTGTCAGTGACTTACGGTAGGTCGGTAGTTTTCTCTGGATAATCCAGTTTCCTCCATCAATAAAACTGACCGCGGGTATATAACTAAAAAAATATTGTTGAAAGTGGCGTTAAACACCATAACCCTCACACCCCCCCCCTCAACATATAATTTTTCAAATAACAGTCATCTTATTGACCGCCGTTTACATATATCATTGGTGAAAGATATTTTGTAACTTTTCTAATAATCATACTTCTACATAATTTTATACTGCAATTGGTAACTTTTGCTTTATACTGGACAATGTCCTGTATAAAGCATTTAGGCCACGCCCCTTTTTGGAACTTTTGCTTTATACTGGACAATGTCCTGTATAAAGCATCTTTTTAAATGGGGCCCATGACGGGGAATACGAATTTTAATTTTAATTTTTTTTTTATATAGAAAAGAGTGAGAAATAAAATATAGTATTGCAGTATAAAAACAATATAGGTATGATGTCTTTTTATATGAGATTTATTTGTATTCGGCACGAAACAGGGAGACTGCTCGGCAGAGCCTCGCAGTACCCATGTTTCTTAGCCTCATCCAAATAAATCTCATATAAAAAGGCACCATACCTATATTGTCTAATTATACTATTGACTGGATACATTTTTGCTATATACGGTCATTGATCAAATTATAGCTTTTCTGGTACCTTAGCAGCAGAAAGAAATGATAACAGTATAAGCTGTGACGTCAAATATGACGCTTTTGAAAACAGTTGGAACGACGCTTGATTCAGCAACTTTCGGTCTTTGTTTTGGACCTTTTGATATTGAAGAATAAATACAAGATACGTACAATGTACATGGTCATTAAATGTAAAATTAATTTGCACTCGCTGCCAAACAACTTGAAAAGCTCGCCAAAGACTGGCTTTTCTACCTGTTTCTAAAGCTCGTGCAAATAAATTTTATATTTTCCGACAATGTACGTATATTGCATATTTATATCTTCTTGATAAGAATAACAACTGGTGACAAGATTGAATTATAAAAAATGGTGTACAAATCTTGACAACATCATACAGATTTAACTATAGGCAAGTCAATTGCATGGTGGAATAAAAATAAAACAGCTGACCTCATATTCTAGCAAGTATTCGTCCCATCGTTGCTTTACAAAGAAAAAGCGTCGGGTAAAGGAAATAATTGAAGATACCAACGGAAAAATCAGAAGCCGTAAATCGAAGACGAACAGACAATGCAAAAGAGACAAACAACAAACAACGATCCACAAAGCACCATACAGAAAATTAAAGATTGGACAACATGAACCGGGAGTAAACTCAGGTCCTCCGTAAATGTGAAACACCTATGCAATCCATGTACAAACAACAAGATGAAAGTGGGGACTATTCCTCAATTTACTATTTTAATATGTATTACAATGCCGTCAACAATGAATACTTTCCACTTTCACAGATGTGGTATAAGTTGGTTAAACTTGGTTACCTATTAATAAATGATTGAAAACATGAAAGGTTTACGCACTAGTTAAAAGATGTATATGTTTGTTTGGTTTATGTGTACCTGTAGTCATCGTAATTTTCCATAAATTTGTCAGCTAAATTGTAATTGCCAAGCTTACTTGCGAAGTACAGCGCACGAGGCAGTAACAATGGACTGGTCTGTGAAGCAAGCCACTGTAGGTTGTACCATGGCATAAGTCACGCCCACTTGCATTTGGATTCAACAAGGTTTTGATGCCTGGGTGAGTATAGTTCAAAATCGATTCCAGATAATAGACCATGATTTTCTGCAAGCACATTTTTAAGCTGAATAATTCATAAAAATATCAAAGGAATTTAAAGGTAATATTTGTTGCAATATGTACTAATACTTATTACATACTTAGTTCAAATAAAGGCATTTTTGTATGACCAATATGACCGGAAGTAAACTGTCCATATTTTCACACCCCGGGAAAATAACCGGTTATTGGATTACTACAAGATCATTTCCATATCGGCCCGGGCCAATATGGGTGTCTCTTTTCTAGATGTCGGAAGTATGTAATAAATAGTTTAATACATGGGCATTTCCATATTGACCTTGTGCCCTCGACTTCGTCTGGGGCCAATATGGGTGTCTCGGGATGATAACCAGGCCAATATGGAAATGCCCATGTATTAATCTGTATATAATGTTATTGTTCTACTGAATTAATCTTCAGACTTACTAGCTGCGGAACCGTAGCCCGGTCCTTGGGAAGTTTTTTTCTGATATTTGCGGACCATAGGGCTACGGATTTCACCCTATCAAAAACTTTCAAAAATGCGCGGTGAACATTTTGCGCACCTTTTTTGCAAATTATTGTCATGAAATCGGGTCCGAGAACGATCAAACATATATGTATTGTTTCGTCAGATATTTATCTACATTCTTCTATACTTACTTACCTATTAATAATCACTTCCAGCTCATTATTATAACAAATGTCTCATTTGTGACAAGTCCCGCCTACTTGACGTCAGCCATCATGCTACTCCGGTAGTCTCGTTCTGAGGTCACTTGATTTTTCCAATTATAACCCTATTTTATTTATCACGTGAGGTAAGTAAGTATAGAAGAATGTTGATAAATATCTAACGAAGCGATACATATATGTTTGACCCGATTTCATGACTATAATTTGCAAAAAAGGTGCGCAAAATTTTCACCGCGCATTTTCGAAAGTTTTTGATAGGGTGAAATCCGTAGCCCTATGGTCCGCAAATATCAGAAAAACTTCCCAAGGACCATAAGGGTTACGGTTCCGCAGCTACAGATATACATACATAGTTATCTATAAATACAGCGAACAGTATGTTTGGCTAAATCTTAAGTCAACTATTTGTAAGACTGTGATATGCGAACACCTGAGTTCATCCTCGGTTTTTTGGTGTGGTCCGTGTTTCTCATCTTTTTAGTTTACTGTGTTTTCCTTCATCATGTGTCTTGTGTGCTCAATGTTGTAAGTGTCACTGGATTGTCCATTTTTTATTTCCCCTTCGGTTTTCTCTTACGTTTATATGGAGAACGCATTTGCAAGTCTTGCATCAGCTGGAACAAAATGAATAATATTGAAACCTGTCTGATGTATATGGATTCTCCTTTTGCTAAATATGTTTCTCCTATGAACAAAACGTCAAAAATATTTTTTCAATTAATTTCCGTCGGAGGGAAATTGCGGGAAATCTCATGAAGAAATTATACCAGTGATGATTAAAAATATTACGGGATATTATGAAAATGGTTGAACACGCTAAGAATAGAAGAAAGATGCATACACTGCTTCAGAAATTAAGTTTACGATGTTTATTTTTTGATGAAAGGTCAATCCTTGGATAAATGCAATAATGAAACAAATCGAATATTAATATGTATCCTGTGGTTTTTTGGTAATGCATTCCTTTTTATAAAGCACCCACAGCGGAAAATTACATTTGATTAAATTATGATCAATGTTAATTTAGTAAGGTATGGATGTTAAGCGACGTCCGGTAGCTTTGATATATTGAAATATTCCATATAGATCGATCCACTAACTTTCATTTTTCTGATATTAATAGTATTGATACTTTTTTCTGATTGTTCCTTTTGTTATGACATTTCACTTTAAAATGGTAAATAAAACATATTAAATAAAGAGAAGGTTGTCATAGTTTTTGGGGTTTTTTTCGTTAACGTAAGCGACAAATGTCAATCATGTATTATTACAGCGTGATGAATCAATTATTTTCTACGAATGATGTTACAGTTCTAACAGGATGTATGCTTTTAACATGTATGGTTGTGTTTACTTTTGAACACTTTATCACCATAAGTGGTTCGAATGCTATATTTATATATTTCATATGAAATTGATACTTCTGTTGCAAGAATGTCAGCATACTTTCTAGTTGCCAAGCACATGTAACTGCTAAACTACTAGCAAATATTGCATACTGGTAGATCCTAATGAACATGTTTCTGGGAAGGGGTTGTTTTAGCTTGTTTCCAGGCACAATTTGTGGAAACTATGAAGTATATGCTCGCTTGCCAGTGTCAGTCTAAATCTCCGTCTATAGACAACAAGCCCAGTGTCACCTTTTGACCTCCATGTTTTAAAGTGTGTAAACCTGTTTTGTCATGAATATTTCCGAATAACTGCCTACTTGAAGTTAAACAACAATCGATCAGATGACTTAATGTGTAGCTGTTCCAGACCATACGCGTATTTGGACCGTACGCGTACGGTCCAGACCGTATGAGTATACTCATACGGTCTAGTACGAGCTGGACCATACGGGTATTTAGACCATATGGGTTTTTTCAATACAAACATCATATCATAAACTTTTATTGAGTTTTACAAATTACATTTATCATAATTATGATTACTTTAAACAAAACACCATCACCTCATGAAAAGTAAACAGTTTTTGAGCTATAATGCAATTTTAATTGTCTACCTGAATCACATTTTCGCATGCACGCCCAGAGTGACACTTGCTGCTGCAAGGAACGCCGGACTTTCAACACTTACATGTTTTGTTCATGCATGTTCCCTTGCATTTACATCTTTTGCTTGCAAGAGAAAAACTTGCTTGTTTTGCAGCAGCATGCAGAGAAATTTCTTCTTTTTTCCAATGCGAAGTTTCAACTTTACATGTCAAAAGTTCTATATCACCCATATCATTATAAAATGAATTTAACACACCAAATGCACATGATAATTTGTACAAACTTGCATCTTTTTTACCAATAATATCATCAACCCTACACAATAATCGTGGTAGATCACCAAATCAAATACGTTTTATTTAAAGTCGAATATCTATAAACCAGATGCCCTATCAACAATAGGTATTCTTACGGTTACAAAACTACCTTTTTCAATTTTCGCATTAGACGTTGACACTTTCTTATTGTATTTTCTCATCATTAAAACATTAGTAATTCTCTCGGCCTTCCCACGAGTAAACAGTTGGTTTGGTGGTTTTGATAACTTTATTCAATTTTAAACTATTTTGTTATCTGCGAGTGAGCAGAATTCACTTATTACGAACATGCTAAATTCAGGACATGTAAGTTTGTAATACTAGTAGATTAAATTAAACTTATTTCTAAATTGTACAATTGCGATAATTAACTTTTTTTTAAAATATGTTTTAGATTCGAATAACGTTAATCTGTAAAATATTTTTGAAGCCTCGATAATCTCTTAAAACTAGGCAGATCGTACGCGTACGGTCCGACCGTATATGTATTTTGAAAAAATACGCATACGGTCCGGACCGTACGCGTACGGTCTGGAACATAGCCATAGCTATCAGTTTAATGACAATCATTCGTAAACTGTTTAATATTGTATTGATGGTTATGGCCATTGGCTGTCTTTCATACAACTAATACATTGTGTATAAATACTTATTATACTTCCTGAAAGTTTCTGTAGTAATATTTGGTACTGTAATATTTTGGCATATTACCTGGACAATTAGACACTCAGTATAATAATGATATTAATGTGTTCTTGTCCAGGTAATATGACAAAATATTACCCAGGTTAATATGTCTCTCATATCTGGGTAATATTTTGGCATATTACCTGGACAAGACCACATTATTATATAATATGACACCACCTGTGTCAAGAAGATCTAATATCAACTTCAATAATAAGATATAAAGTCCTTTAAAACAATGATACTCATCCAGTTATAATTAAGAATTTGCATTGTACTCATGCGTGGGGAAACACTTGCATGACCACAGCATTTAACGATGAGTGGAGAAGTGCTTGACGATACAAAAGAGGTAATCAGAAGGACAGACAACACAATTGGCCAAAAGGACAAACAACGATCTACAAAACATACACATAAAACTAAGGATCGAGCCACACGAACCCCACTATAAACCGAGGGTGGTCTCATGTGCTCCGGAAGAGTTAGTAGTCATGGTACTCTAGTTACAAACCCGATGATAAGTCATGAATGAGGAAAGGACTAGTAAGTGCCTACGACAAGTGGAACTTATCCGTGGTCATTTGAACACCAACAACCACAAACAAGTAATATACACTACACGTCTATCTTTTGATTATGAGCATACCTAGCGAGATTATTTTAGTAAGGCGTCCTGTGCATTTAATTAGATATAAACGGGCGTTGGGTGTTTTTTTTTATCAAAACAAATGGAAAACCCCGATATGCCATTGAATATCGTAGAAAACAATGTGAATCTGCAATCAAAAATCTTTGTTCTAAGATATGAATAATTTTTTCAACAATAGATAAATAATCCGAAAGAGGATATTCCCTTCTGGCATTAAGAATAGCTTCTTCAAATATCAGAAATCAACAACGTAAGAAAATAAAAACATTTTTATTCATGGTATATTAATTTTAAGATTACATTAATAATGCATCATATGAAACAACAGAAGGAAAAAATCGGTTTAGCGGATATAATCATACATAGATTGACAAAAAAATATTGGCAACATGTAAAATGCATTACATTAAAAATCAAGTATCTTTCATGATATGTTCATTTCTAATGATTTGAAAGGAAGTATCTTAAATCGATTTCTCGGGTCATTATTTTCTTCAGTTATTAAAACTTTAAGTTATATAATTCATGGACTGCGCCTTTTTATTGACTTGACTATGTTTAGCTTAGATTATGAAAAGAAAAATTACTTTTTCAGTGATGGTTAACAATTCCAAATAAATTAATTATAGAGTCGCATGTCATTTTATACGTGTTTTGATTGGTTTAAAAAGTTGAGGTTATTTTTGTATGTACTGAATCTGAAAATAGACGTCGTTCCTAAGGCGTCGCGTGTCGTTATCATCAGGTGATTTTCTTTAAATGAGGAACATTTGGGATTATTTAAATTTATTTCCGATTATTTGCCATAGTTTGAAAAATTAAATATATTTTTCAATATCATAACAAAAAAAGTTTGAATTAATTTATAAGGATTGATCAAAATTATTTGTTCGGTTCATTCGAAATAACCTCAATCATGTTGTGCACACCCTTGCGCAACCCGCTGCGCGGGTTACACGGTGTGTATAACCTGATTGAGGTTATTTCTTCATGAACCGAACAAAAATTGCGATCAATCCTTAATAATATCAAGAAAACGAACAATCACCTCTCGCCCCAAATCATTGAAAATAAAAAGACCACGACATATGAAATAATTTACAATCAAGGTCATGTATTGGGACAGGCACAAAAATGTGGCCGGGTTAAACCGTTTAATGAGATTTAACCTTTATATGATTCATTCGGTTTTATGTAATGGTATGGTATGGTATTTTTCTGAATGGACAATTTTACCTTTATTTTTTTATATTTTACTGTGCATTGTTATGTTTACGGTTGCTATAAGTTACTGATTTTTTTCTGAAAATCGTTCTAGCTTTATTCCTTTGTTGTCTTTTAGTTTTGACTCTTTTTTTTTAATTGGAGTTTTTGTTTTTCATTGCGGACTCTCTTACCATCGTCCATGGCACCATCCCATTACCTGAACTTTATCTTTCTCATTAATGTATGTTGCTTTCTTCTAGGAAGCAATTACAAAAATGTTTGAAGATACCAAAGAGGGCAATTAGATTCTGGGCAGACAAAACAATGGCAAAAGAAAAATGACAAACAACAGTCGATGCACAGGGAGTACAGATTGTGCTTGTCACCACACCATGTGTGTGTCCCCCTGACATTTAAGATAGACTTTCTCTAAATTACTACAATTGTAAAATTCAATGATGTCATATTTATTCATTAAACATATAACGTTGCCATGGTTGTGCTATAATGTTGCCGTTTAATTAACAATCCAACAGCGGAGGTAACGACCCATAGATATTAATAAACATGGGGATATCTAATTTAGTGCGCATGACGCGTTTCTGGAATAACCATCAAAAGCAAAAATTAAAAGTAAATAATTTAGACACGGGAGTAAAAATCCAAAAGTCTTAAACGGGATTACTAAAACTCAGCAATGGTTACCAATATCTGGGGTAGATGGAGATTAGTTGTTGGTAATAATTATATCATTGAGGAACAGTATATTTGTATAATGAATATCTTATAAATAATGTCATTGCTATTGACTGCTAGGGTGATGATACACTCGCAGACTAATAGCTCATCATCAGATATATCATCCATAGTGATAGTAATAAAAACGTAAAAACCTCATTTAGTACGCATGACTGGTTTCAGAATGGAACACGCAAACAACAAATTGTGCGAAGCGATAAATAATGTTTCAGACGAACAGTATGCTCCTTCGCAATAAATGAAAAGAAATCTACACATACCTGAGGCTGATATATTAGCTACTTATGTAATTGAAAACTTAATGGTGAATGAAAACTTTCAATTTTTAATCGTGTTCAATATGGATTTTCTGTGACGTTCATCACCGGGTTTGTAACAAGAGCAACATAACGGGTGTCTCTGTTTACTCTTCCGGTACAACTGTGTTCACTTCCGGGTTTTAGTGGATTTCTGTTGTTTGATCTTTGTTATCTTCAAACTTTAATATTTTCTACCTTCATATGTCCTATGGCGATGTTTGGCATCAAACAGTTATTTTTCTCCCACGAAAGCAATAAGTGATTTTTCTACCGAATACAATTCGTGTTTACCCGATGGACAATGCCTTTAATCACGATGGAATTTATTCATCACCTTCATAACATAGAAATAATTACAACGTTTGCAACTAGATGGTAATATATAGCCTGAGGGTGGCACTTTCGATCGTAACCCCCAAAGTAGAAAAGCCGAGAAATCCAAATTACGACAAAGTAACGAGAAAATAAACGTTACTAAAACAAAAAGGGTAAACAAGAATGGACAATCCAGTGATACAGAAATAAAAACGATGTTCGGTTCGTCTTTACCTTCAGTTATTTGTAGGAGGGCTCGTGTCTTATTTACGTTATTTGTGTTTGTTTGCGTATAGTGGTGTCCAACACATGTTGTGTTGTGTTTTTGTATTGTTTTTCTTCGTCTTGTGTATCATATGTTGCCAGTTTCTCTGGATTGTCCATTTTTGATTGCCCCTTCGGTATTCTCTAACGTTTATTGGGCACAAGATACAAAACGTTAACGATAACAAGCCTTTTGATACAGATGAAGAGAAAAACTAGTTGAATAATGACTTTTTTTTAATCAGTGTTGTGCTATTATCATCTTTTTATGCTTCGGCACTGACATGATATATTAGATATATATATTATCGAAATTAAAAATTCCTAAACCATGTAATTAGTATTAAAACTAAGGTTGATGATTCACAAATGGAATGGGTATGTGAACAACATCGGAAAAATAAATATCTTTAAACAAATGCATGTTGTAATCAAGTTATCGGTTTATAGAGGTCTTTTTTCCTACGTTTAGTCATGACAGCCAACAAAAAGGTGAACTGAAATGTTTTGTGAACAAAATGCTGAAGAATATGACATAGCCATGCATCAGAACTTTCCTCCTCACTTAGCGTTAAACTATCTATCAATATTAGGTCTATAAGATCATTTAGATCTGGAGTGTCCGCCATCTTTAGAAACCACCAATTCACTGAAATGTGTTAAACCATGGTTTAGTTAGAAACTGGTTTGTATTAAACTAAAAACTGGTTTGCTAAACTGTAAACCCTAACCGAAACAAGTTTGATTGCAATAAATTCGACCATAATAATATGATGAATACGGTTAAAACTTTTATGCTCGTAGCATGCAAGTTAGTTTACTGACATTTTTATATTCTCGCAATCACCATTTGAATTGGCTGGTACATAGTCACTCGCATGTGACACGTAATGGGATTTGCTCAGATCTCACACGCCACCACAATCATTAAAGGGGAGCAAATGAGAGATGAGATTTCAATCAGATTGCACGGTGATTAAATTTCTGCATGAGAATTCCCACCAATTTCATTACGATGGCAATTAACATGCTAAAAAAAATTTGACGTTTTGTTCATAAGAGAAACATACTGTTTTTCTGCAACCAGTGGATTATGATATCTATCGATCTTTAGTTTTATATGTATGTTTTGTCGATCGTTGTTTGTCCTTTTGTCCTTTTTCTTTTGGCCATTGTGTTGTCTGTTCTTCTTCGATATACGGTTTCTGATTGCACCTTTGGTATCTTCAAAATCTTCTCTCCACTTTTTGAGATAGTTAACTAAATAGAGCTTTAAAATAAAATAAATCATAACTATCTAGAACTTTAGTTTTTTTTTATTATTTAGCCATCGAGAGCGGAAAAAGATTGTAATCACCTGGTAGCATTAGGGGAATCTACATTTATATGTTTGACTGAGGGGGGAGGAGGCAGAAATGTTTAGCGCCACTTTCAACAATATTTCAGTTTTAGTGGTGGAGGAAACCGGATACTCGGAGAAAGTTACTGACAAACTTTATTATATAATGTTATATCGAATACACCTCGCCATGAGCAGGATTCGGACTAACAACTTTAATGGTGATAGGCACTGATTGCACAGGTAGTTGTAAATCCAACTACCATACAATCACAGCCATATAATGTTGTTCGTTCAGCTGTATAATCTCTACACGATGTTATGACATAATTAAAGTACATGTTTAAAGAAGACTCCTCTGATATGATTAAAAATAACGAAATCACTCAATCCGTTTTTGCTGATATTGTAAATGTAGCAAAATTAAAGTGCATTTTAAGAATTAGATGATTATATAAGTAATCGATGCCAGTCTAATATGGTTATCTTTGCCTCCTACATGTACAAGTTTGGGCCGTCGTGTAGGTGTAAATAGTCTTGTGGCTAGGAAATAATTAAATGATAACCACAAAATACCACACCGTCATCAACAGTTCTAAAAAATCTCGTAAAAATAAAGGTAAAACCGATACCGCTAACAAACATATATACATGACTGATCACTTATTTGCCTAGCGCATATGTAACATTAAATAGTGTCCGCCCTTACAATTGTCTCCTATTATAAAGTCCGAGGACGGAATAAAGCACAGCGATGACTTCGTTCGGTCTGTGTAAGGTTCACTGAGGTAAAGGTGATGACCGTAACTGTAAATTACGGTCATCCCAAGATGGCGGACATGAAATTATGTATGAATTTTTTTTTGTCGATTAAATTGTTTCTATAATGTATTTTAAATGACACATGCATTAGTACGATAATAATCTGTGAACTTTTCACAATGAAATCACAAATTACGACTGAAAAATGTATATGAAAGAGAAAATCCGATTTTAAAAAATCGCTAAGATGACCGTAATTGAAAACTGTAATTACGATCATCTCATTTTTCAGTTACGGTCATCTTAGCGATTTTTTAAAATCGGATTTTCTCTTTCATATACATTTTTCAGTCGTAATTTGTGATTTCCTTATGAAAAGTTCATAGATTACTATCGTATCAATGCATGTGCCATTTAAAATACATTACAGAAACAATTTAATCGACAAAAAAGATTCTTACCTGATTCCACGTCCACCATCTTGGGATGACCGTAATTGCAGTTACGGTCATCAGCTTTACCCCAGTGAAGATTTTTCATTACAAATATAACACAACCGGACACAATTTCACAGGACACTATTATGTCTTACACATACACATCAATAAAAGGTGACGAGCTAAACGTCTTGAATATATGAGTAGCATGTCTGGTGTCTTATAAGAGGTCAGAACTGCTTACCCTTCGCGAGTACCTGGGTTCATCATCGTGGTTTGGAGGGGTTCGTGTTGCTCATCATGATAGTTTTCTGTGTTGTATTCTGCTTTGTGTGTCTTTGTCTTGTGTCCAATGTCGCCAGTGTCTCTGGATTGTCCAGTCTTTATTGGTCCCGTAGGTTTTCTCTAACGTTTATTTATGAACCTAAACCTGCACTGCTAGTGAAATAATGCAGTTATGCAAGTGTTTTATTGTTTACGGGGAAAAAATACATTGTATAAAAAAAAATGTTTTAAAAGTTATGATATTAATATACAGACTCCGGGTACTCCGATTTCCTCCACAAAAACCAATGAAACTGACCGCAACGATGTAGCTGAAATATTGTTGATAGTGGCCTAACACCATACCTCAAACCCCAACCCGTATGAAGGTCATGTGTAAATAAAAGTAAATTGAATACGTAATTGAGTACCTTTGCCTCCCAATAAACTTTGACATGGCCAATTATCCCATCTTTATAGTATTGATTTAAAATAAACTGCTGTTTCCTGTGAATATCCAAAATAATATGCACAGTTAATTGAAACATTGTTTACTAAATATGTTTCATTGAAGCTTGGCATGATTTGTTAATTACCAACTAAACACGTTTCCTTTTAATGTTGTGGTGTGACAGGAAGTTTTAGTGGAATCAACAGACTATTATAGTGACAGAGAATTAAAACCGTGACAACGATAGAAAATATATCGACGTTAGGATCAATAACTTCACCATCTTACAGTATATCGTAGTACCCTGATGGTATGATTATTATTGTATAAACAAGCATGGTAGATCTACATGGATTACTTCTCAGAGAGACAATTTTTATTTTATTTTGGAATGTTTACGTTGGTAAGTACAAATAATTTCATATTTTACTTACTACATTTTTTTATTTTATTTTGGAATGTTTATGTTGAGAAGTACAAATGATTTCATATTTTACTTACTACATTTTTTATTTTATTTTGGAATGTTTTGTTGGGAAGTACAAATAATTTCATATTTTACTTACTACAATTTTTATTTTATTTTGGGGGAAAATGTTTATGTTGGAAAGTACAAATGATTTCATATTTTACTTACTACATTTTTTTTATTTTATTTTGGAATGTTTATGTTATGAAGTACAAAAGATTTAATATTTTACTTACTACATTTTTTTTATTTTATTTTGGAATGTTTACGTTGGTAAGTACAAATAATTTCATATTTTACTTACTACATTTTTTTATTTTATTTTGGAATGTTTATGTTGAGAAGTACAAATGATTTCATATTTTACTTACTACATTTTTTTTATTTTATTTTGGAATGTTTATGTTATGAAGTACAAAAGATTTAATATTTTACTTACTACATTTTTTTATATTTTATTTTGGAATGTTTATGTTGATAAGTACAAACGATTACATATTTTACTTACTACATTTTTATTTCATTTTGGAATGTTTATGTTGGTAAGAGAACAAATGATTTCCTGTTTTAGATTTAAATGTGTGTTTTGTAGATCGTTGTTTGTTGTTTGTTCTTTTTTTTCTGTTCTTTTTTTTTTGTCATTGTGTTGTCTGTCCTTCTACAATTTACGGATTCTGATGACCCCTTTACCCCTTTGGTATCTTCAAACTCTTCTTACTTAGTTTCATGAATTGCATTTATTTTTTTAGGAAGATATGATTTTTATTCGTGCGGCATACCAACCTCTTAACTGACATTTATCCTGCACTTGTACTATCTGAGCAGGAAAATTGCATTGTCTGGATAATTTTTTGTTATATACTGTCACTGACCGAAATATTTAGTTTTATCTGGTACCCCTGTCATATGTTACCTGTTGAGCTTTGGCAACCTAGTTGTAAATCCAGTTCACTTTCTGTTGACCGAAATATTATATAAAAAAAAAAAAAAAAAAGGACAATAAAGTGATAATTATAAAATTTTATTATTCAATTTGAAATATAAACGTCGATGGATTAATGTGATTTTTTTGCAATATTAATGCAGTGTCTTAAAATATAAACTTTATGTGTATTCTGCACAAAACTGAGGAAAGACTCGGTGAACCTCGCCTTTATCCCAATTTTAAGCCTCATGCACATACAATTTTTATTTTAAGACACTGCACTTGTAACGTATATATGTAAACTTCTGTGTTGTCCATGTTTATGATGTCATTCATTTCTGTGATAGTATGTGGTGTTTTAGAGAGGAAACGAATCTGTGCAGGGTATTTGTTTCGTTTGATTATATGTGTATTGCCGTTGGAAACTCATTTATCAAGATGGAGAGGGATGGAATCCCTGTATCTGTTTTAACCCCTCCACATGTTTGTGTATATCACTAGCCAGGACTTGGATTTCCAGCATCATATGTCGTGGTCTGTTTTATGATCAGTGAATTGAGATGAGAGGTGATTGTTCGTCTTGTTAATACTGGTGGAATTGTTAGTCATTACTGTTTAAACTGTCGTTTCATAAATCTGATTATGTGTTCCCTTAATTTGTTTTTCGAAGAATATGGAAAAATACAACACCGTCAAAACAGTTCTAGAACATGATAGCTTAATCGTAGAAATAGAGGCACGATCAATATTCCTAACACGCATGTGCAAAAAAGTACTTTGAATAGATATAAGGTATATGATGGTAACCCTTTTGTAAGGTTAGGGTATTGGTGTTGAGCAATATTTCAGCTATATTGTGGCGGTCCGTTTCATTGGTGGAGGAAACAGAAGAAAATCACCGACCTCCGTAAGTCACTTACAAACTTTATTACATGAGCTGGATTCGAACACACAAAGTTAGTCCCTTCCGTAGGTATTTGTACGTTTTCTTGGAATTTATAACTTTCTCTTAGAAAGCATAGTATTTGTTCTTTTCATTCTCTTAGGAAATACAATCTCATTATGCATAAGGTACTAATACTATGATTGTAGATGCCATGTCATATAAAGGACAAAAAGGCTATATAATATATCATGTAAAGTACAAAGTCACACAACAACGCCACTGCTGTTTTATTATATAAATATAACATCTTGTTTCAAATAGACAATCTCAATAACATAATATATGCAAATCAAAAGAAAAATGCATGGGAATAGTCTGTACAAGGTTCTGTCAATCAATAAATTAAAAATGTGTTTCAAAAATAGGAAAATATTTAAAAAAAAAAAAAAAATTAAAATAGCCCAATAAAAAAACAGCCAACTTCTTCATTAGAGCGGGGAGAATGCTACCAATGCGCTAGCTTCCAAAATGAATTTTGATGATCATTTATTTAATATATCGGTGGTGTAATATGGTAAGCATGCTCTCCTCGAGTGCGGTAGATCGTGGGTTCGAGTCCCGGTCAGGTCAAACCAAAGACTATAAAATTGGTATTTGTTGCTTCTCTGCTTTAAGCAAGTAGCATTAAGGAGAAAGAGCAATTAAAGACTGGTTGGCTCGGAATCAGAATAATGTGTCCGAGTGGAGTGACATGTCTACCCGCGGACTGTTGTTTCAGTGAGCTACATGTAGAACAATAAAAATCTACATGGTCTAGTACAATGCGGACCTCCTCATCATCTCATTGAAAATTAACTTGTTTTCGCCATAATATGGTTAAAAAATTACTGAATTAGCTTTAAACAATAACCACTCACTCTAGAAAGATGGGCTATCAAAAAACTGTTTATATGTTCAGGCAAGCGAATCATCATTTACAAAATAAGGGAATCAAACTGAGTCTGTGGTATATAACTAAACTACTTATGACTGTTTTCAATCCATATTTGAAAATGTGTATCAAAAACAGTCGAACAATATTCCACATTTGGAAAATTTTAATAATAATGTCGAAGCAATAACACTTGTTGAAATTTTTAAATAACCTCAATGGTTTCCCATCTGCACGATCTATTTATACCACAGAAGTCAGCCCCATACTTCTTGCTCTCAAATCTATTACTTCGTCTAATAATTCTGCCTAGATTCAGTTTTGTGCCCTATAACTGTTTAAAGTGGTCGAAAATAGCTTTAACTTGTGGCTATTGTAACGGAGATTATTCTTTCATTGACAGTCAAATGGTATACTACGGGGGCACAGTAGAGACCCATGAGGCGAAGGATACCCGTGTTGACCCATGCATTAACTAACTTTTTCCCCATAAATATTTATTGATTGGGATAAGGTTATGGTTATGGTATTTAACGCCACTTTCTATAATATTTTAGTTATACCGTGGCGGTCAGTGTTGTTGGTATATAATATTTTAGTTATACCGTGGCGGTCAGTGTTGTTGGTATATAATATTTTAGTTATACCGTGGCGGTCAGTGTTGTTGGTATATAATATTTTAGTTATACCGTGGCGGTCAGTGTTGTTGGTATATAATATTTTAGTTATACCGTGGCGGTCAGTGTTGTTGGTAGAGGAAACTAAAGACAACCACCATCCTCCAACAAGTTACTGACAAACTATCACATAATGTTATTTTGAGTACACCTCGCCTGAGCGGGATTCGAACTCACAACATTAGTGGTGATTAGCCTTGATTGCATAGATAGTTATAAATCCAACTACCATACGGTCACGACTACGGCCCCTTTTTATATGGATTGTAAACCATGAATCATTATAAAAATACATTTAGCAAGATACATTTGTACTTTGTACTTGGTACCTGCAACATATAGCTCTATCTAAAGTTTGCAAAATTCCCATTTCCTATGATTAAAAAAGGTAGCGAGAACTGGAATGACAATATTTCAAACGTAGAACAACGATTTTATTTAATTGAATATATGATTCTGGAATATAGCATGAGTTATTTGACTGTATGAATGTTCATAATAATCAATGAAATCTTTATACAGTCGAATTCTTAATTCTTTTTTTTTATAAACTTCACAGGGAGTGCAATTAATAATTTATGGAGGTTATTTTTGTAAGAAGAAATTAATTTGTATAATGTAACATGGAACTTGATTTTGCAATATTGCTCTAGGTTTCTAATATTATTTTTTTTATGTTATATTTTCGTTGATATAACATAGTTTTTAATAAATGATGTATTTTCTGATAATTCCTGGTTTCATTTTAATAAACTACATTAAAATGTCACGCCATGATATGGCTGAAATATTGCAACAAACAAATGCATTAAACGGCCACAAATACTTTGTCTGTTATTGTTTATTAAAAATTCTTTTTATTTGAGAAACTCTATCAAATGCACATTTCGAAATGAATATATTATTCAAAGAATAATATACATAATTTATTTACATTAACGTTCGAATTTGCGACATATTTTAGAAAACCTGTCATTTGTGCGCATTTAGCACACGGTAAAAAACGGACTAGACAACCAAAAAGTTAAAATTCTCCATGAAAATTTCACTTTCAAACCATATTTTTTTTATTATTTTTAAACGCTATTAAAAGCACATTTTGAATCTATGATATTTTTTTTTTTTAATTGTTGCTACATTATTTAAATTTTCTTACCAAAGAATTCATTGTGAATAAGTGATTAACGATGGTTTTTAAAACGAGATGACTGAGAAACGTCCTCGAGTTTTAAAAAACATCGTTAATTATTTTATCGCTATTTTGTATTCATAATTAAATAATTTTTGTTGAGATACTGACATTTTTTTAAACACAATTACTATTTTATATCGTTAATCACTTATTATCAAGGATTTGGCAATGTGAGGTCAATAAGTTATATATAACATCATATTAGAAAACAGCGGTAATATACTACGTGCGTCCTTGACAACGCTTAGTTACTGGCGATAATTTTCCATCTCACTCTACTAGCGTGAGATGGAAAATTCTCAGATAGCAAGATCAAATGAAAATACCGCAAAATTGCGATAATGTATTTTTCCGTTTAATATGTCTTGTTACAACATCTTTGGAACATTTCGCTGCATCCGCTAGCTGTCATATTTGAAAAAAAACTGCCGAAAACGTAGTATGACGTCATGGCGAATTGTGCGGAGATTTCGCATTGCAATTCTCCCAAATTTCCGCACAAAAATAAGATTTTCCGATTCAAATTACTAGATAGTCCTCGTTTTCCATGTTACAAGTTACACGCAATTTTTTTTTTGCCGGAGATTACTTTGTAAGGGTTTTGATTTAATTTAATCTAATTGTATTATTATTTAAAAAGGTATAATTATGTAACCCTGTCCTATAAGATACAAAATGTCTTATCAGTATGCATTTATTTCAAGATTATAATACATTTTACGAGGAAAATTACGTACATTTCATAGAGTGCGCCAGCACTGTGCGCAGCGTCTAATAATACACGGGTATGGTTATTGCACGGATATTAATGAACATTGTCTCAATTTGAATATTATAAGGGCGGTCGTGGTAGTGATCGTATTGTAGTTAGATTTACAACTACATATGCAATCAGTGCCTATCACCACTAACGTTGTGCGTTTATTGTGAGGTGTATTCGATACAACATTATGTGATAAAGTTTGTCAGTTACTTTTGGCATGTAGTTGGTAGTCTCTGGGTACACCGGTTTCCTCCACCAATAAAACTTACCGTCACGATATAGCTTGAATAATATTATATTGCACGAGTTTGTGAGTGCCATTAATATTCTGCGAGGTATACATTCATCAGCATTCGTTCAATAACCCTTTCATTGTATTATAGAACCTAGAAGTAACGAGAGCACCATTATAACCTGTTGATGACGTCATGGTTTCAAGTGATATTGCACAAGTTCAAATATAGGGGAACATTACACGCTAACGTATGAATACATTATACATAAATTGTTACATGAATGCATTCTTTTCCGTTGATGTTTTATTGGTTATATTGTATATACCAGAATGTAAGCAACAGCTAAGAACTAATATGATAATAGGTGTTACCTAACTTGGGACAAAGTCCAATAATTGTTTTAAACAATATATCGGGGACCAAACTGCGGACGGTTTTCGTATCCGCTACCGAACATGGTTCATAGCCGGAAGTAGTAAATAAACTTTATTGTACTATAGCTTTAGTTTGCACATTTTGTTGTTCATGTGCGATGCTTTATTCACGAGAAAAGCCGTCATTAGTTTTATACATCATAGAAATTATAAACATTGTCGGTCATCTTTGTTTATGGTTGTCAAGGACTACTTCACGCTCTATCTCGCGATATTTTGAACAGGTTCCACTTCTCACGAGAGCTGCAACTTGATTTGTTTTCTACATCCTTGTACCCGTTCTTGATTTTATTTATACAATATGTCATATTTAGTACTTTGATACTTGTGCCCCTACAAGAGCAATTTTTTACTGCATCGAATTTTTTGCAGACACCCACTGTAGCTGTACATGTATTGCTTCCGGTATGTCATTTCCGGTGCATGAAAATTTAGTCATTAGTATATAGAAAAAAAATGCTATTTCTACCATAGTTGGGACTTCGTCCCATATGAAATAATACACGCAGATACGAGATATTGCACACTTTAAATCTAGGTTGTAGTTTTATTACTTTCAGAGAGCCATGCAATCATCAACGACCTAGATATGATATTGCATGGCTTCATGTTACAACTCACTTATATCACGGTTTTCCGGGGTTAAACGGTTAAATAATATCACGCTTCGTGTTCGATTGTTTAACATTTTATCCTGGGAAACCGTGGTTTAAATATATTATACTGCTAGATAAAAATATTGATGATACTAATATTTCTTTGAACTTCAAGGAATGATTGTCTTGTGATTCTGACTCCTATATTTCGTTCTTATTGAGTAAATATAATCAAATAGTGAAGTTTGCGATAACATTGCACTAAAATTGTACAACTGCATTATGATGGGGCAATATTGACCCAAGCTAAATGTATCTATTCTTAGGAGCATTGAAAGTGCATTTGGTCAGGAAAGCTGGAGAGGTCAGAAACATGCCATTTGCTTACACAATCGGTTTATAGGCTTAATAAAAAAATATTTATTATCTAACTAAGTAATAGCATTTACTAATTACAACATATGAGTTAGGTAGTTGGATTACCTAACAACTCATACAAGCCTATCACCAATACGGAGTGGGTTCGCGCACGGCTTTGTAAATTACAAAACAGGATGCACTCGACTCGCTGCCGCAAGTGATAAAGTTTAGCAGTTGCTTGCCCATGGTCGGTGGTTCTCTCCGGTTACTCCAGCTTCTTCCACCACTAAAACTGGTCGCCATGATATAGCGGAAATATTGTTGAAAGTGGCGTTAAACACCAAAAATCAATCATTCAATCAATCAATCTAATTACAACAATTGTAATATATCTTGTTGCTCGATATAGACGTATTAATGGGTTCGCATTTGTGAAGTCAACAAAACAGACAATATCAAGAATTTCAAATTAAGTCATGTTCGTCGAGTCCCATAGCTTATATAAAAATGGTAAAATTGTTTAGTAATTCAACGTTGCTTCACTAACATCAAAGTTATTATCAGTTTAATTAATTTTAGGTTGCTTCACAGTATTTATATACAGTTGTACATATGCTGTAAATATGTATTCATTTCATTTGAAATGTTTCCCTAGATAGAACATATTATCCGTACACATGTTAAAATAATATTATGTCATTACCATTGAAGTTATTATTTTTGCGAACACGGACGATTCGGATGTTTAGCAAACAACAATAAAATTGCAAATCAATTCAAAAAGAGCAATAAGCATTGTGACAAAGACTAGGAATAAGAATATATGCTCCAGAGGGGTTAGGGTTGTGGTGTTTAACACACCTTTCAATAATATTTCAGTTATATCGTGGCTGTCATTTTTATTGGTGGAGAAAATCGGGCTACCCGGAGAAAACCACTGACCTGTTGCAATTAAGTCACTAACAAACTTTATCACATAATATTATATCGAGTACACCTCGCCATGTGCGGGATTCGAACTCACAACTTCAGTGGAGATAGGCACTGATTACATAAGGATACTCTCAAGAGAATGTGATAACTGTTACAAATATGATATCTATCAAGATGAAATATACAGGACATCCGGTTTGATCAATCATATAAATACAGTGAAAAATGTCTGAACAAAGCCATGAGCGGAGGAGTCCTGTTTAAGCTTTACTAGAAATAAAGTCCAAATGGAAGAAATATGTTTATCTAATCTGTATAAGCCTACCACCTGTATATTCCGAACATAAAAGCTGATCTCAATGAGGTTGGGTGTAGACATATTGCACACATATATTTAATGCCAGATAAGCATTTTTTCAGGTATATCATGGCGAGAACACGTTACATTTTGGTTGCAGTGATGATCATGTCCCAATCTAATTAAAATTCGATCTCTAATTGCTCCCGGTTTTGTTTTGTCGCGCATATAATCGGGAGCAATCAAAGATCGAATTTTAATTAGATTGGGACATGTTCACTTTCTACCAGACCAACAGGCTTAATTACATTTTTAAGTGTTAGTTCACTGATTCCTGATTGCTCTTGCTCCTAAATGATGTTTCTGCCTTGAGGAACAGCAAATATCAATTTTATAATCTTTGGTCTGAACCGACGAGGCTCGGAACCTAGATCTAGCACGCTAACAATACAAAATAAATCGTCGTATTCTTCCTCGTTTAAATTGATTGATTAATTGACTTTTGGTGTTTAACGCCACTTTCAGCAATATTTCAGCTATATCATGGCGACCAGTTTTAGTGGTGGAAGAAGCCGGAGTACACGGAGACTCAGAGAACTACCGACCATGGCCAAGCAACTGATAAACTTGATCACTTGCGGCTGCGAGTCGAGTGCACCCTTTTTGTAATTAACAAAGCCAGGCGCGAACACACGCCGTATTGATGATAGACTTTTATCCAACTACCTAACTCATTGAGCCACATGGGCTCTTCCTCGATTAGAAGAATACTAGTATTTATTTTATGAGAATATTGAAGTTTTGGTTTTCCTATATGTTCTATCTTGGCCCGTTCAGGCGAGGTGTATTCGATTCAACATTATGTATTAAAGTTTGTCAGTGAATTGCGGCAGGTTTTCTCCGAGTACTCCTGTTTCCTCCACCAAAAAAACTGAATAACACGATATAACTGAAATAGCGTTAAAAGTGGCGTTAAACACCATAACCCCGAAACTCTATCTTTGCTCCGTGATTGGATGGTTATTATAAAGAAGATGTTTTAATCTGTCCAACTATTATCTGTTAACGTCATGATTTATCAAGAATCGTTTTATTTCGTGGTTCTTGTTGAAGTACAAAAATGTATACATAAATAATTAAGACGCCCACTTTAACTACTTCTAATATGTTCTAAAATTACTGGTTCAAGATTGATTTTTTTCAGGTGCCAAGCAATGTTTAAAAAATGACGACATTGGATGGAGGGAGGGCAACATTTACAGCTGTGATGATCCTAGTAAATCAGAGTGTTGTGAGAAACATAAGCAGTTTACCTGCTGTGAACCTAGAACAGAAACGAAGCTGTAAGTTATGATTAGAAAAAAAGTGCACCTCCTAAGGCCCCGGGGCCCATGAGTTTATAATTAAGGATCCAGACAAATAAACAAGTAGAAAACTGTTTTCTAAATCACAATTCAACAATTCATTTTTGTTGTACTGATTCCTTGCTTATGACACACCGTGGTGGACTTAATTTGAGTAGCATTATTTGGAGAATTGGAGGGGGCGTGTTTCCTTTTGGCCTGGTACCCAACAGTTCTCTTGGCGGCCCTGTAGTAAGGCCGGTCATGAATCCAACTACCATCTTATCGAGGACACGTTCGTCCCGGATATAAATATAAACTCTTTGCTTTTTGCCATTATAATGAACAGTAACAGCAAGAATTAATTATATTATTCAATATGTCTTCCGCGTAATAATCTTAATATTTTATGTTTAATGAACCAGGTAAAACTACCAACACGTTGATATCGATGCATTTAATTGGTATAAAAATAGACACAAATACAACAAAAATCAATGGTCTTAATCTGCTAATCAATACTGTCCTGTAATATTATTCATTCTATGATTCAAATTAATAGTAACACGACTGGTCCCGGTATTGGTGCAGGAACTGCCTACCCTTCCGGGCACCTGATTTGACAACTGGTTTTAGTAGGATTGGGGCTGTTAAATATTTAGGTTTTTATGTAGTGTTTTGTATAGCCTTGTTTGTTCCTTATCTGTTGACCATTGTATAGTCAGTACTTCTTCTATTTACGGTTTCTTATTTATTACTAACCGGAATAATCCAGTCGTTATATTCCACTCACTATCAATCGCTCCATTAACCTCGAGGAGCGACAGTGGATAGAGGGCACTGAATTATTCGAGTTAATTTATTACCTATTTTTTTTGTATCTTCAAACTGTTCTTCTCATTTGTGTGTAGTAATAATTCGGTCATTACGGGTTCTACCATATCAATCAATACGTTATTTGTCAATTGATTGTTTGGTGTTTAACGCAATATATATCGTGGCGTGAACGCTATTTATGATAGCATGTGATTTTGAATACAAATAAAGGGATCAAATAAACTTCAGTAGGAATAGTTGATCATCACGTGTTGAAGCTTTCTTTTGATATCTTTTGATGCTTTCTTATCCACATTTCCCCCCTCCCCATAATATGCTTAATAATGTAGAAAACACAAAATCCGCTATAATAATTCTGATTTAAGATTTGCTTGTCAATGGCACCATATAGGTAGCCATGCCACACTTATCTGGACATTCCGTTACATAAAAGAGAAGTTTAGTACACAACTCCTCAGCATTGGTGTTATTATAGGTGGTGAACATTACTGCTCAATGCGAGGGTCGTCGTGGTCGTGATCGTATGGTCGTTGGATTTGCAACTACCTATATACAATCAGTGTCTATAATCAATAAAGTTGTGAGTTCGAACCCCGTTCATAGCGAGTTGTACCCGATACAACATTATGTGATAAAGTTTGTCAGTGACTTGCGCCAAGGTGGTGGGTTTTTTTTCTGGTGCTTCTAGTTAGTTTAAAATAAAATTATGAGGTGAATAATAGAGAATATCTTCTTCGTTTGAATGTCACATCAGTCAACGTTGGAACACGATATCGGTTTCCTTTGTTCTATATTTGTTTTATATTGTACACAGAACAATTTTTGTTTAAATGACAGATTTCATTAAATTTTCGCGATATTAAATGTATTAATGTTTGCTTTGTCAGGTGTATCCTGCAGTTCTTATAGTTACAATATTTTAATTTAATTAAATTCCTAATTTAAAAGCTTGTACTTATCTGATACCATTTTTGTTGCCAACTTGTTAATGTCTAGTTCAATATTCTTTGAATTGATTTTTTTTTGTCCGTAAAGAATTAAACACATTTAATCATGTATTTCAAAGGAATATATAACTTTATCCTTCAATGAGCACTTTAGTAAGCAAATAACATGTGTCGAATACAGGTGTGCTGTATTTTGTATAATATACAAATACAGCTTCAAGACACGCCACACAACTTACTTTGGGGCCCACGAAAGGTTTGAGAAATATTTATTCTTCTAAATTGAAAAAAAACACTACCTAACTCCGAAATTGCAGGATAAAAACAATATTAGTGTATTGTAGAAGAATATAGAAAATATTTGTATTCGGCACGGAACTGGGGGAAAATGCTCGGCTAAAGCCTCGCATTTTCCTCCCAATTCCTTAGCCTCATACAAATATTTTCTATATTCTTCTACTATACACTAATATTGTATATGTACGACTGTTCCACATTGTCGCTAAGCCTTACTTGTAGTATTACTATACAATGTAATCTTTATAGCTTGTTTTTTGCAACAAAATTTACAATTTTCATGTTCAGCAATTCCACACAAATACCAGTCCCTCTGACCACGACACAATCACCAGTCCATCTGACTTCGCCACAATCACCGATCTGCCTTCCACACAACCAATTGTTCCTCTGATCTCGATACAATGACCGGTCCCCCTGACAATGACACAATCACCGTCCATCTGACCTCGATACAATCACCGTTCATCTTACCTCGACGCAATCACCAGTCCCTTTGACAATGACATATTCACCGATCCATCTGACCTCGACACAATCACCAGTCTCTCTGACAATGACACAATCACCAGTTCCTCTGACAATGACACAATCACCAGTCCCTCTGACCTCGACACAATCACCAGTCCCTCTGACAATGACACAATCACCAGTCCCTCTGACCTCGACACAATCACCAGTCCCTCTGACAATGACACAATCAACAGTCCCTCTGACCTCGACAATATCACCAGTCCCTCTGACAATGATGCAATCACCAGTCCCTCTGACAATGACACAATCACCAGTCCCTCTGACAATGACACAATCACCAGTCCCTCTGACAATGATGCAATCACCAGTCCCTCTGACAATGACACAATCACCAGTCCCTCTGACAATGACACAATCACCAGTCCCTCTGTCAATGACACAATCACCAATTCATCTTACCTCGGCGCAAACACCAGTCCCTCTGACAATGACACAATCATCGGTCCGACTTACACACGATCATCTGTACCTCTGAACTTGGCACAATCCGCTGTCCCGCGGACAATGACACAATCATCCGTCCTTCTGACCTCGACACAATCGCCGATTCATCTTACCTCGATACATTCACCAGGCCCTCTGACCTCGACATAATCGCCGGTTCATCTTACCTCGATACATTCACCAGTCCTTCTGACCTCGACACAATCGCCGGAAATTCAAGATGGCCGCCATGACTAGACTTAGTTTAACATTGGACCCTATGGGAATTTCACATTTTCA
>MJUT01048230.1:688601-699729 GCA_002080005.1 Gigantidas platifrons | reverse complement strand
GTAACAGGATAGACAAATTTATATGTTTATTGATGCTGTAGTGAAATAACTGCTCCCGTAAATCTGTGTTTGCTTTTTTTTTGGTGAAGTATGAAATGTTCCACACCTTGTAATTAAAGTACATATCATAACACACTTTCAACTATTTGATTAGATTCGCAGATACATAATTGTCTATCCTGTTACCAAATCAGTCTATCCTGTTACTTTATTCATGAGGATAACAGGATAGACAGTAACAGGATAGACAAATTTATATGTTTATTGATGCTGTAATGAAATAACGGCTCCACGTAAATCGGTGTTTGCTTTTTTGGTTTAGTGTTCTTTGTTTCCAAACAGTTAGGGGCCATTTTAAGGATATAATTTCGTGTTTAGGTATAAATTTGTTGGTAACAGGATAGACATTTTAAAAGAGTACGCTCTCATTTTTATTCACTTTTTCTTGTTATAATTTTGTTCCCTTGTCTTCTAACGTTCTAACGTTTTGATTTCCATTTTGAAGACGCTGTGTACTTCTGGCGTCATCATAGAAGAGTTCCGTATTTGCAGGGAGAAATCATTGTTGTGTGGATCTTGTATCGGTAACAGGATAGACATGCATTCGTGGACGCAAGCATAATTTTGTTTTTTATAAATAAATGCAAAAATAACTTCAAGACTTTACTTTCTTGTTAAAATTCATTTAAAAACGATTCAAATAATTCATTTTCCCAATCTGAAAACATACTAAAAATCATTGAAAAATTAAGTGCAAACATGACACCCTCATCCCGGACACACATAAATTGCACAAAAAATGTGCTTCAAAATTATTTCATTTGGTTTAATAGGAGTAAATCGTATTCATCTTAGATGTGCCGACTCGAAAATAATGCGAACTTTTGTTTAAACACGAAAAATTAATGCTTTCGCATAAAAATATTTTTTTAACATAGGTGGACAGAAAAGGCGGCATTTTTTTAAAATGACCCATATACGAGCTCTGACAGTTAATTTAAAAACTGGTGGTCAATTAATACAAAAGTTGCCCATAATTTAATTCTCTTAAGCCACCCCATCAGCCCAAAAGCAAATTGACAGGCGCTTTCAAAGTATATTACATTATACCATGTGACTTTTGACATTTAGATATTAAAGAATTGACAATCTCCCAATGCTATTCCCAATGTCACATGGTAAAATTAATAGACATTCAATGTAAAATATTGATCTAAAACCTCTTACACTATCTGTACTCTCACCATGCTTTTTGTACACTTTATAAAATTGAATTAACATTGAGAACTAATGATCAACTTTTTTTTAATAAATAACCTAGATTTGGAAATTAAATATCATATATTAACATACATCTAGAAAAAAATATTGATTTGAAAAATGGATTTTTAATAATTTATCAAATCGATACCCTAGCACAAATACACAATCCCTCACTTTTTCTCTGTCTTGATACAGGATCTGCAATAAAAAGTGGCGGGATTTTATTGGCCAAAACTTCCCCTCCTAATGAAAAGATTGAAAAGCAAAATAATTTAAAAGTTACTCTAACAAAACCTTACAGAGAAACCAGAAATCACGTAAGAGTTCTTATCCTGTATATAACAGTATAGCAATATAAGCTTTAAAATAGAGGGGACTGTGGTGATCGTGGTCGTATAGTAATTATGTCCCCCAAACAAAGTTTGGGAGACATATTGTGTTTGCTCCGTTTCTTATTATTATTCTTATTCTATTATTCTTATTCTTATTATTATTCTTCTTTCTCTTTCTTTCTTTCTTCCGCCAAAAGTTTGTCCGACACATTTCTCGGAGTGCCTTGATCAAACTTTATGAAACCTTGTAGGAATATCATATGCCATGTGAAGTTGTGCCTTTAAGGGTTGATTTTTTCAAAATGGCTGCCGTTGCCATGGAAACGGCCAAAATGCCAACAAATTGAAAAACACAAAAATGATCATAGCAGATTACTCGCTGAACAGAAATTAATGAAACTTTATAGGAACAACATCCACATCTAGTGGAATGAGATAAGCTAAAAATCGGTTGGAATCGGTTGGATAAACTTTGCTGCAGTTGCCATGGAAACAAAAAAGGGGAGATTTAAAAATATTTTGGATTCCTTTCATCAAACTTCATGAAACTTTGTAGCAATATCCACCGTAGTGTGTGGCAGCTTTTGGAGGGTTGAAAAAATTCAAAATGGTGGCTGTTGCCATGGTAACCAAGGTACAAAATGGCCGTCAAATACATAAATCCTCCGATTTGGGCGAAATTTGGTTTCCAAGTAGATTATGATGTTGCGAATTGATATTCATCGTTGGTTTGCTATGATACCATTTTGAATCCAAGATGGCCGCCAAAATACAAAAATCCTCCGATTTGGGCGAAATTTGGTTTCCAAGTAGATTATGATGTTGCGAATTGATATTCATCGTTGGTTTGCTATGGTGGCCATTTTGAATCCAAGATGGCCGCCAAAATACAAATATCCTCCGATTTGAGCGAAATTTGGTTTCCAAGTAGATTTTGATGTTGGGAATTGATATCCATGGTTTGGGAGCCATATTATGATCATATCTTGTGTATTCTTCGTTTGGGGGACATTTGTAACGCTCTGCGTTACAGTAACTAATATTTTGGATTTACAACTACCTGTGTAAAGTTTCGAGTTCGAATCTCTCCCAGGCTAGGTGTACCCGATACTACATTATGTATTAAAGTTTGTCCGTGACTTGCGGCAGGTCGGTGGTTTTCTCTGGGTACTCCGGTTTCCTCCACCAAATAAAAAGTGACCTCCACTATATAAATGAAATATTGTTCATAAGTGGCATTAAACACCAAAAACCCGTAAACCGTAAAATAGAAGATCTGAATAATACATTTGTAATTTTTGGACTTCCCAAGACTGCATCAGACTCTACATTACGTTGTAAAATTACTTCCGTTCTCCAGCTGCGGCAAGAATAAGAGTTTTCTGGATTGTCCATCTTGATTGTCCCTTCGGTTTTCTCTAACGTTTACTTGTTCTGATATCGGATTATGGCTGGGTATTTAGTGTATATTTCACTAGAAGAGTTTGAAGATACCAAAGGGGTAATCAGAATCCGTATATTGCAGAAAAACAGACAACACAATGGCCAAAAGAAAAAGTACAAAAGGACAAACAACGATCTACAAAACATACACATAAAACATAAAACAAAGGATCGAGTAACACGAACCCCACAAAATGCTCTTTCCTCACAATAAATTCGGTCGATACTGACCTACACTATGACGGACTCCATAGCTCATGTGTTGTTGTTTTTTGCTTTTTTCTAAATTCACCTTTCTGTTATGATTCTCTATGAGGCCATACGGATCCTTACATTTTTGTTTGTATTTCTGAATGTTTCAATCAATAATTTCTGACAATTTGTTTTTGCAAAATCCATTAATAGGAACACTACCGAAATTATCACCCCACTGATAACATTACATGACATTATTTCTCATAGAAGGGCATCTGTACTGAGGAGTTCCAAACATTACATGACATTATTTGTCATAGAAGGCATCTGTACCGAGGAGTTCCAAACATTGTACTAAATACACCTGCAGTCCTGTACCTACTGTATACATTTTGCTTATACATGTTGTATATGGGTTATGGTTATGGTTATTTTATTTAACGCCACTCTTCACAAGATTTCAGCTATATCGTGGTGGTAAGTTTTATTGATGAAGGAAACTGGAGTAACAGGAGACAACCGCTGACCTGCCGTGTTGTATATGTTATACACTGAATTGTAAGAGATACAAATCGAATGATATTTGTTAGCCAACTTCCATTGATTGATTGATTGATTGATTGATTGATTGATTGATCCTTGACATCCAGGGATCAGTATTTCAGATATATACAAGACGAGAACAAGGTATAGGGCGCTGGACATAAGGCTAAGTGATTGGTGCTGCAGTGTATCAATGGTGTGAGTTCAAATCCCGTTGAGGGAAGAACAAAAATGTGTCAGCTCAAAGATTTAATTCTAACACTGTTTGGTTTCATTTTCAGACGTATATATACATGTACATAGAAATGAGAGTAGGGATAGGTCAGTCTGGTCAAGGTCTTTTGACTATCACTGTAAAAGTATCCATGTTTTTATTGAATTTGTAATAGTTGTTTATGGATCGTGATCCTAACCAGTTATCTGCCATCATGAATGTTCTATCGGAACACATGCACGTACACCAATCTATTCTTCGCCCTATATATTAACAAATGATGTTTGAACTGGGTCCAAAAGTGCAATACTCAAATACAAGTCATCAGAGTGCCATCTCAAAAACCTCTGAACTCATGCTCGGAAATTGATTAAACGAAGGTTGCAAGAACTAGATCTTACTCGTTTATGCAAACTTATTGTTTCAGAGTTATTGTAACATAAGCTACTCAAGGGGTGATGTGAATCAGATGTGGATTCTGAAGAACTCTAAAGATCTGTTAGAGTACATACAATCAAAGTTCTTCTCCTCCTGCAATAGCATTAAAACATTTGACTTCTATACCCTCTACGCAACTATTCCCCACTCAAAACTGAAAGACAGACTAAAGGAGTTGGTCCAATTGTGCTTCATTAAAATGAATGGCCAATGTAAATGCAAATGCTTTGTCCTAGGAAGGAACAAATCTTATTTTGCACCAAAAAACCACTCTGATTCTTCCAAAAAGTTCTGATATCATCAAAATGCTCGAGTTTTTGATTGACAACATATTTGTTATGCTTGGTGGACGTGTACTCAAACAGGTGGTCGGCATACCTATGTGTACACACTGTGCACCTCTTTTCGCCAGCTTGTTCCTTTATTTGTAAGAGGCAGGAGATTCTCAAGAAAAACCAAAAGAAGCTAGCCAGGTCCTTTAATTTCGCGTTCCGCTATATAGATGATGTCCTTTCACTAAATAATTCTATGTTTGGTTATTTTGTTGCTCGCATTTATCCCGTTTAGCTTGAATTAAAAGAAAACCACAGATACAGATAGGTCTGCTTCATTCCTTGACCTACACCTCGAAATTGAAAGTGAATGGTGGTTAAGAACGAAACTTTACAACAAAGGAGATGATTTCATTTTTCCCATTGTGAACTTATATATATCAACATTCCAGCAGCGCCTGTATATGGAGTATATATCTCTCAGTTGATCCGAAATTCCAGAGCTTGTGGTTCCTATCAGGATTTTCTTGATAGAGGATTACTTCTACGAAGGAAACTACTGAACCAAGGGCCCTATTGGCTTAGTTGAAGTTATTATTTCCTAAGATTTACGGTCTACACCATGACTTGGTTAACCGTTACAGAACATCAGTGTCACAAATGACCACGGATATGTTCCACTTGTCATAAACACTTTCCGGTCCTTTCTCATTCATGACTTATCACCAGGTTTGTAACTAGAGTAAGGTGATGGGTGTCACTAGTGGAGCAGGAACTGCATGCCCTTACTGTTACGTGTTACTCGACCCTTAGTTTTATGTGTAATGCTTTGTAGATCGTTGTTTGTACTTTTCCTTTTGGTCATTGTGTTGTCTGGCCTTAGATTTACGGAATCTGATTACCCCTTTGATATCTTCAAACTCATTTAAAGTTACCAATTACCAAGTCTAAACTTCCTGCTGACATATATCTAAATGTATGAATGTGAATTACTGCTGCCTTAATTAGCTTTAGGAATTATAGTACCACGGCGTGGGTTATATTTTAGATAGAAGGAGATAACAAGCCACGCCGAAACACCCGGATATCATTTGTTTCTTTTTTTTTCATTTTATTTTGTGCTGTTGTTTTTATATCCAAATTATGCTTTTCTTTGTACGATGAACTCTTTTGATTTAGATATCTTGTGTTTCTCCTTTTATTTATTAATCTTTCCCTATCAGCCATCCAGCAAATGAACTTTTCCCATAAGTGTCACTCAAGATAGTGAAATCTCCTGTGTACGTTCCATGTGTCCTAATATAGACCTCATCGCCTTGATTTATATGTAAGATGGCACTTCCGGTCATTGTTAGTTGACTACATCCATCATCTGCGGTATAAATTGATCCTTCTACGTCATTATTCCTAACGATTTCGATCGAAGTGCGTACGGCGCTAGAATGACAAATTACTCTTATAGTATACATGAAGCAATAAACACCACTAACAGGAGCTGTGAATGTGCCTGTAAATTTACTGCAAGCCCCATTTTGATTAGTTTTAACTGTATCAAATATAAGCGTATGATGTGCACTTGGAGCATGCTCTGTATGGCTGAGTTGCCCATAAAACGCTGTCACTTTTATAGATGGAGCGGATGTACCGTTAGGTATTAAAAGTCGACGACCTACAATGAGAAAACAGGAATTTAATGTTATGGTGTTTAGCGCCCCTTTCAATAATATTTCAGCTATATCGTGGCAGTAAGTGTTATTGCTGGAGGAAAACAGAGTACCCCGAAGAAAACCACCGACCTGCTACAAGTCAGTGACAAACTTTATCACACTATGTTGTATCGAGTAGGAATTTAAATACTGTAAAGAACTTCTCTGTCTGATACATGTATTTAAATCACAATTATCATTTACTAATATTGTTCAAAGAAACAATGCAAATTGTTAATATGTTAATTCAAAATTATTCAATAACCCGTGTTATCGTAGCGGAGAGTTATTTATAAATTTTCTCATTGTCAAGCTACCTACAGTGGAGACCTCACCTCGTGGAATACAATCCCCTCAACTGCAGGGCATATATTAATATAGATTAATAGAGGACTGGTTGTATTGAACCAAATATCCTTAACTATTTGTCGCTTGGAAGTAAGTGTGTCTTACCTTGGAGAAGCTGTCGTTAAGTAACACAACTTGCATCTGATGATTTTGTCTTTATATTGGACAATAAAATATATTGGTGTTTGAATTAATCGTATCTTTGATTGTGTTTTTCGTTAGAACGTTTATAGACATCCACTTATAATAAATAAATATTCCACCTGTAGCGGGTGATGTGAGCCTCTTGTTTATAATATTCGATACGACGAAATTTACAAGATATAACTTGCATTTCATTTTATATACATGTATATCCACTTAGTACATACTTTCCTTTATAGAACATTTATAATTCGATCATCGTTTCATTGAACTAATTCTAAATAAATTAATTTTAGAGTCACATGTCATTTTATACGTGTTTTGATTGGTTTAAAAAGTTGAGGTTATTTTCATATGTACTGAATCTGAAAATAGACGTCGTTCTCAGGGCGTCGCGTGCCGTTATCATCAGGCGATTTTCTTTAAATGAGGCACCTTTGGAGTTATTTAAATTTATTTCCGGATTATTTGCCATATTTTGAAAAAAAAATAATATATTTTTCAATATCATAGCAAAAAAGTTGGAATTAAGTTATAAGGATTGATCGAACTTATTTGTTCGGTTCATTCGAAATAACCTCGATCAGGTTGTACACACCCTTGCGTAATCCGCTACGCGGGTTACACGGTGTGTACAACCTGATTGGGGTTATTTTTTCATGAACCGAGCAAAAATGGCGATCAATCCCTAAGTTATCTACCTGTATCAAATTGTGTGAGCCGCTTGTTTGTAATATCTAAAACGTAGAGATCACCAACCAATTCATTCTATTACATTAACATACCTTTACTTTTCTTCTCATGGTCTGGTGACATGTTATTATTCTCTCCATTAGATTCCTTACTATTATTAGATATGTCAACATTCAAATCCTGTATTAAAGATTTCTGTTTCTCAAGCTTTATGTTCGTAATGATATTCAGTAAGTCAGATATTCTCCTTTCTGACTTTTTTTCACGTAATTCCAATCCAGATAGTTCGCTCTCAATCTTAATAATTTCCTTTTTATAATTTTGCATCGTGTTCTCAATATTTTGGATATGTTTGTTTTGGGTTTGTAATTGTCGATTTTGTTTCCTTATCTCAGTCTTGTGGTCATTTAACATTCCTTCCAGAATTTGAATACGCGTATTTCCCTCCTGTATTTGCAAGGCTTGAATATGTAAGATTTCATCCATCTTTGCTAATCTTGCATCGGTTAACGCTTGATAAGTAACAGATACGTCCTCGACCACAGTTTCATCAGCACTGATCACCATGACCAGTTGAAAAATCACAAGAATGTTCAGATACATCTTCATTCAGACAAAGAACTTAACCACTACTATTTCCGGATGTGCTGATAAGAAATGCACACGATTTCTAGTCACACACAGTAAAACCTCATTACATAGAATTCTGATAAGTCGTTTACTGGGTTAAATAGAAATAAATATTTGGTTTGTTTGTAGTACCTTTTATGCCTCATTTTTCACGGTTTTCTCGAATACTCGGTTAATCCGAAGTAATATCATCATCCGGCCTCTCATAGATTTTGACAGAACAAGGTTTCACTTTCACCAATAATCTTATCTATATGGGTTTCTAACATTATTTTTGTTCTAATCTGTTACACTCCTGTGTAAGGGGCCGTCATGGCCATGATCGTATGGTAGTTGGATTTACAACTACCTAAGCAATCAGTGCCTATCACCACTGATGTTGTGAGTACGAATCTCGATCATTGCTAGATGTACAACATTATGTGATAAAGTTTGTCAGTGACTTGCGACATGTCTGTGGTTTTCTCCAGGTCCTGCGGTTTCCTCCACAAATAAAACTGACCGCCACGATATAACTGAAATATTGTTGAAAGTGGCACTAAACACCATCAAACAAACAAACAAACACTCCTATGTACATGAAGACTTTGAAATTATATGTGGAGATGAACACAGAGGACAATAGTCTGGTGATATCATCCAGTGAACGGAATATGAAATAATACTAACTATTTAATGCACGGAAGAAGTTTACTGGTTAATTCGAGTCAGTATAAACGAGTTTATGGCTTAAGCTTTAGTAAAGAAACTTATATGTTGGAAATCTGAATTTAACCTAGAATCACACATTTTATTCTATATATTTTGTCTAAACTTATTGTACAACATTACGTGATAAAGTTTGTCAGTGACTTGCGGCAGGTCGGTGGTTTTCACCAGGTGATCCGGTTTCCTCCACCAATAAAACTGACCGCCACGATATAACTGAAATATTGTTGAAAGTGGCGTTAAACACCATAACCTTCTAAACTTATTTTAATTCTAGAAACGTTTGAAGATATCAAAGGGGTAAACAGATGTGATTATTTTAATTCTAAGTTAAAACTAGTTTAATCCCGCCACTTTTTAATTGAAGTACCAAACCAGGAAAGTGTGTGGTCATGTATTTGTGTTAGGGTATCGATGTTGGTCATGTATTTGTGTTAGGGTATCGATTTGAACACTTTCTAATATTGTGATACTGTAAATTCAGAAATTATTGCGAAGATCGCAATAATAAATGAACGCAATAATTTCCGAATTTACAGTATATGATTTAGGAAGTGTTCCGACAATGTGATTTTTTCCCTTTTTATTAGAAAGTTTACATTTCCCTTCCAATGTACAGTCAAATTACCTGCCGTAAAGGTCACCTCTATATAACAAATCACTGTCTATAAAGGATAGTCTATCTTTTTGCCATTAATGAATAGTACACATGATTTTAACCTGTATAGAAATGGCAACTGCTCATAAAGGCCACATTGTCAGATTCCCTTGAGTGGCCTTTATATACAGGGTTGACTCTAAATAATTGATATGCATATCCAAGATAGACCAAGGATTATTTTTTATGGGTCATATGACATAGATTTCAAACCAAATTCCAAACAAAGACAATTTCAGTACATAAAAACGTAAATATTTAAATAAGTACGGGCGAAACTTGTCTGAAATAACCTTCATAAGGTACGATCAAAGGCAAAAGATTGGAAACCAAGGGAACAGGTGAACCAAATGTCTAAAAGAGGATAGCCAAAATCGGGTAGGCTCACCTATCTATATGTCTGAGGGAGATTTACCTTAGTTTTGATCAATTACATTATTTATGAACTGTAAATTTCAAAGATAAATATATCTAATAAACCATGTCAGTACCGAAACACTGACTACTGAACGAATGGTGCCCTCGGTGACTAATAGACGTAGCGACCCAGTGATATTAATGAAAACGTATATATACTGAAGGGAAAAGAAACGCAGGGTAACATAATATGCTCCTATTTTTTAACTGCGTGGCGTAATATTACGAAAACTTGGAAGATGAGTGGCTTGGTCAGTGTGCACTAAAATCGGTGTCGAAAGTTACTCAACCGTGAAAGGTATCATGTGACACAGAGAAAGTGATAAAAAGCAAATAACACGTGCAGAATAATGATAACAAGTTCGTCAAAACATCGTGTCATACCACTTTATACTCTTGAGGTATACACATAGCTTTCCACTATTTAAAGTTAATTTAAACCTCTTGTAATCATGCCACGGCTGACGGAAGTTCAGACGGATCAGGCTATTGCATTGCTAATGCAAAGTCAAAGGCAACAACAAGTTGCTTTGCAATTTGGTGTGAATGTTTCCACCATAGAGCGTCTTGTCCGTCATCTGAGAGATACTCGAAGGGTTGCCGACAGTCCAAGACGGGACGTCCGCGCGTAACGACGCCACGTCAAGACAGGGCTATTCGTCTTGCCCACCTGCGTAATCGCCACGTTACTGCCACTGAAACCGCTTTAACTACGGTAGGCAATCATAATCGCCAGATTCACCCAAAAACTGTGAGAAACGGATTGCGCGAGTTTGGTCTGCGAGCTCGTCGACCTTACATTGGTTTTTCTCTCACTCGTGCACGTCGCGCGCGTCGTATGGCTTGGTTGGCGGCACATGGTCCCAGACAATTTCCAATGAGGCAATGGAGACGGGTCTTTTTTTCAAATGAGTCGCGGTTCACTCTTTTTCGTCCGGACGGTCGACGTCGTGTATACCGACATCGTGGGGAACGCTTCGCCAACGCTTGCGTTCTTTAGAGGGATAGGTTTGGGGGTGGCTCGCTTATGGTTTGGGGAGGGATATCTCACAGGTTAAAGTCGCCGTTGATTGTGATAGCCGGTAATTTAACAGGCGTAAGATATAGGGATGAAATCCTCCGGC
>MJUT01048230.1:659724-677932 GCA_002080005.1 Gigantidas platifrons | reverse complement strand
ATGAGTCGCGGTTCACTCTTTTTCGTCCGGACGGTCGACGTCGTGTATACCGACATCGTGGGGAACGCTTCGCCAACGCTTGCGTTCTTTAGAGGGATAGGTTTGGGGGTGGCTCGCTTATGGTTTGGGGAGGGATATCTCACAGGTTAAAGTCGCCGTTGATTGTGATAGCCGGTAATTTAACAGGCGTAAGATATAGGGATGAAATCCTCCGGCGGTTGCAGTTCCATTTGTGCAACAGCATCACCTAATTTTTTTAGCAGGATAACGCCCGGCCCCATGTAGCCAGAGTTTGTCAAAATTTTCTCGCCAATCATAATATTAACCCACTCTATTGGCCTCCGTACAGTCCAGATTTGTCCCCAATCGAACATCTGTGGGGCGAAATGGACAGGAGAGTAAGGGGGCGTCGGAATGCCTCCGCTATTCTTGACCAATTAAGGGCTGCCTTGTTGGAAGAGTGGGATAATATTCCCATGAGAAGGATAAATGCTCTGATGAACTCCATGCACAGGAGAATCAGGGCTGTATTAACAGATGTGCGAGGGGGGCATACGAGATATTGACGAGTTAATCGATTTTACTTTAACATATTGGGGGGTACTGTTAAATTAGTTTCAATTACTCATGAATTATTGATCAAAATCTTTTGAAATTTTAAAAACTTGTTGATTAAAGTGTTTTTATCCTTATATATTAATATTGAAAAAAACATTCGAATAAATAATATTAAATCACCTAAAATGTTGAGTCTGCGTTTCTTTTTCCCTTCAGTATATATAATGGTTCATGTGACACATAGTACATATGTCACATTATGAGTGTTTACGAAATGTTTGAGGATACCAAAGGGGTAATCCGCAACCGTGATTAGCAGGACAAACAATACAACGGCAAAAAGAAGAAGACAAGACAGGTGCCACTAGTGGAGCAATGATCGACAAAATGCTACAAAGAAAACTAAGATTGAGCAAAACGATCACACCTAATAACGGAAGCGATCCGGAAAGGTAGCATGGCACCTGTTGTGCTACACTTTGAACAATGAATAAGATTAACAATGGTCGTCCACTTTATTGGTGTAGACAACCAGTTAACTCGACAAAATAATCATGATGATTGAGCAAGTGATTGTTGGTTAACACCAAGTCATGAAGTGAGCAATTTTCCCGCTATATTATGTCGAAAACAAGTTACATTAGGTAATTAAGTGTTGGCTAACTAAAACAACAGTCCAATCCGTTCCGGCCCCTCAAAAACATTTCGGATATATACGAATGGTCTTGATAATATACCCCTGAGAAGATCGTAGTCGTTTGTTTTATACTAATTTCCTGATATCTGTTTTGTGTCAACTAGCTCAGGTAACACTAACCTTACCTTACCTTACCTCTGTATCTTTAACCCCCTTCGTAGAGGAACCATACGGGTGTATGTTGAACATGTGCTCATCTATTTACAGTGCTGGGTCTCCTCCACAAATAAACCATCCATATATATTGCTCGATATTTACAGTGAATCATGTCCATCCATCACCAATGATGTAAAATCCATATGTACAGTCTTAAAATTGGAGTAAATGAGGTTCCTATAATCACTCATGTCTTAAAAAAAAAGGTTTACAAGTTAACGAAGGTAGAGTAATTACCAGCTAATTAGTACAGGTGTTTATGATTGATTACCCAACAATTATTGACACTAATAATAACAGTTCTAAATGATGATTAAGAAGATTGTTTCCGACAACAATTTAGATTGTTTGTGCATAAAAATAAAATAATTATCTCACTTGTTGAAATTCTCAAATTTCTAATTTCTGTTACTGTTGTTTTTTTTACTTGAAATATCCCGCAGATTGATTTGAATGCGCGTATTTAGATATACGCGATTTTTCTCAAATGTTACAAACATATCTTTTGATATTTTTAAAGTTGATTTATTTAGTTTGAATATAAATATGGTGGATTGAAGCTTTTGTCTAATAATAATACACTTATAGCCAATACAGTGTCAATGTTTTTTCCAGGAAAATAGCACTAGACACATATACACAAAATGCATAAAGTTATAACCAAGTATAAACATTTATAAGCACTACATAACCAGTCTATGTTAAGTTAATGTTAATGTTTATTCTTCAGAGTTCAAATTGGAAACGGATTTACATAAGCATGTTGCTTGTTTCCGAATCCATTTGTTGATTGTTATGTTAAAATATTGTAATTTGTATACTGTTTAATTGAATTGCTTATTTCAACAATAAAATAGCGTTTACACTAAGAGTTCAAATTTAATTAGGTGAATAACATTTATTAATTAGTTAGAAATTCGGGCGGTACTAAACAAAGACTGATAAAGAGGTGTCAAGACTGGAGAAGAGATGTTTTTAAAAATCGATTTATATAAAGAAATAAAGATTGAAAATGATTAAATATGACTTATTATTGCTTTTTACATCTAAANGCAATAATAAGTCATATTTAATCATTTTCAATCTTTATTTCTTTATATAAATCGATTTTTAAAGACATCTCTTCTCCAGTCTTT
The DNA here is from genome assembly GCA_002080005.1 of Gigantidas platifrons. Taxonomy (NCBI): domain Eukaryota; kingdom Metazoa; phylum Mollusca; class Bivalvia; order Mytilida; family Modiolidae; genus Gigantidas; species Gigantidas platifrons. The sequence goes on along the minus strand of MJUT01048230.1, from coordinate 675,384 downwards.
ACCAGTCTTTGTTTAGTACCAGCGAGAAATTCTAACTCAAATTTTATATGGTTAAGACTGGGACCGGATCAACTTGGGGCCGGAACGACTGGAAAACCCGTATTCTGATCCCGAGCAAACCAGTATTTGTGTTACTTCTTAGTGGTACGTACTTAGTGGAGAAGCACCAAATATCAATTTCATAGTCTTTGATTTGACCCAATCGTGGCTCGAACCCACGATCTACCACATTCCAGTCTCATAGCGACCACGATAACCATTACACCACCGATGCGGTACAGAAATGAAAGATTTTTTTTGCATACGAACTAATTATTATCAAAATCAAGGATTTATATAGTAGGACTACTATATAAATCCTTGTCAAAATACATCTTATTTTAAATAACTATGGATTGTTAATACTGTAATTTAATTTAATTCGTGCAACTTTCAGATCCAAAAAGAAAACAGAACCCCTGTCACAAACTTTACAGAAACATACCACTGAAGACAAGCAACCACTAAATGAATCAAATAATATAGAAGAATCTAGGCGAAGCGATGACGAGGACAGTTCAACAAGTCGCATGTACCCAGATACTGAACTAATGTATGGTCCGTCGCCCACTGAAAATGATGGAAGCATAGTGTTGGATACAGAAACTCAATGTAGCAGAGAACTTATATCAGCTGAAAATGAGAAAAATGAACATGGGAATATTGCTACAACTAAAGTTTAAAATATTATTCGACATTGTAAACTACATTGTATGTAGTTGTATGTAAATGTTTTTTCTGGCTGTTCCCGTACACTGTTTTACCAGAACACACTACGGATGCAACATGTATTACAGGGGCGTAGGAACAGCGGTTGCCTATCACTTTTTTTTACCAAGATTTAAGAAAGAGCAGAATTCTTAGCATGGGAGCAACATATATAGGGTATATATATATATATATATATATATATCTAATTGACAAGTTTAAGGGTATAAGTTTTTTTTTACAGTTTTGTCCCCCTGCCCACTTTCCAGTCCACATCTACGTTTCTGTACTATTTAATATATTAATCAGTATACAAGACATGGCACTAAGACACAACTTTGGCAAGATGTTTAACTGTGTTTATCCTCCACAAGACACATTTTTGTTCTCATTTCAAAAGTGTTTGTATATACATTGAATTTTTATAATGAAATTTCCCAACATTTTATAAAATATGTCAGTAAAGCATTGTTTGTGGTTTTTTCTTCTACTATCCAGTGATTTCAGATGAGAAGAGTGAGTGATATGTAGTTTAACGCCAACTCAGCAATTTTTCAGTCATATCATGGCGAGAACAAGCTAATTTTCAATGAGATGATGATGAGGTCTGCTTTGTTCTAAACCAACATGTCGAGTTGGATTTTATAGTGCTAGCTCACTGAAACAACAGTCTGTGAGTTGTCGCTCCACTCGGATACACTATTCTGATTCTGAGCCAATCAGTCTTGGCTCTTTCTCCTTAATGCTGTGTGCTTAGCAGAGAAGCAACAAATACCAATCTTATAGCTTTCGGTTTTACCCAACCGGGTGACGAACCCACGATCTACCACACGCAAGGCAATCGATGTTGTCTCAGATAAGAAGACATTAGATGGTTTATGTTTATGGTGTTTAATGCCACTCTCAACAATATTTCAGTTATATTGTGGCGGTCAGTTTTATTGGTGGAGGAAATCGGAGTACCCGAGGAAAACCAACAACCTGCCGCAAGTCACTGACAAACTTTATCACATAAAATTGTATATAGTACACATTGCCATGAGCAGGATTCGAACTCAAAACATTAGTTGTGATGGGCACTGATCGCATAGGTAGTTGTAAATTCCATAAATTGATGGACCAATCAAATATGTTTGATTAAGTGTTTAAACTGTCAAATTTGTCAAATTTACAGGTGCACAGGTAGAGTTTGAAAGGCATTTGAAGGAATATTGACCCTGTAAACACACATTATATTCAACAGAACCTGACCAAGTGTGAATTTTTCCTCAACACATGAGTAAATAACATCCCAATCCTTTTTATTATGAAATGAAAGTTTAAACAGTGATGGTGGACAATTCCATCAAAATCAACAAAACAAACAATCACCTCTCGCCTCAACTCATTAAACATACCATGTTGGAAATCAAGTTCTTCTATACTATTGAGATATAAAGATATATAGAGGACAGGCAGAAATAGGTGGCAGTGGTTGTGTTATTAAAAAAAAAACAATACATGTATCAGCACCATTTATTAGTAGAATCTAAAGTAAAGAAATATATAAAATGTTCTACGACATCGTATTTAAAGAAAGACAACTTCAGTATCCCATTTCTATCTTTGTTTGATAATGGAATGATAACAATTCAAAAAACATGTATATCAAATCCTGATAAAAACATTAAATAATAAAATAATGTATACCATCACGGTTTTGAATTTAATAACGTAATCTTTGGACAATAAGTCTTATTACGACTATAGATCTAATTAGTAAATTTTCCATAGAATCATAATGGGAAAGATTCTTCTATTAGTAAAAAAAAATGTATAACTAATATCCACAAAATATGGTACCCATTAAATGCATACAATAATAAACAATGAAAAAATATGCAAATAAAAAAAACTGACAACCCTTTAAATTACAGCTTGAAAAAAATTGGTATTATAAAAATTGTTTTTGTATTTATCATGATCGGGATATCATGTGGCATACAGTATCGTATAGTAGATGGATTTACACCTACTTATGCAATCAGTATCTGTCATCCCCTAAGGTGCAACTTTTATTCCCGTTCGCAACAAGAGTTTGAAGATACCAAAGGGGTAATCAGAATCCGTAAGATATCCTTAATATGATCAAAACTGTAAGTTATTTGTGGCATGTCTTTGATTTTTTTAGCCTCATTGGTGGTGAAAAGGTTAGCATGCTCGCTTTGAGTGTGGTAAATAGTGGGATCCAGCCCTGTTTGGGTCAAACCAGACTGGTGTTTGTTTCGTGTATGCTAAGCACACAGCATTAAGGAGAAAGAGCCAAGGCTGGTTGGCTCGGAATCAGGATAATGTGTCAGAGTGGAGCGACATGTCTACCTGCGGACAGTTGTTTCATAGAGTTAGTACTACAATTATCCAACTTAGCTTATTAGTTTAGAGCAAAGTAAACATCATCATTATCTCATGGAATGTATCTTGTTCTCTCCATGATATAACTGAAAATTAAACAACAATGACTCACTCACTCTGAAATACTAATAATTAGATTCCTTGTCTTCATCATATAATTGATTGATTTATTTGTGTTCAATGCCACTTTCAGCAATATTTCAGCTATGTCATGGCGACCAGTTTTAGTGGTGGAAGAAGCCAGAGTACCCTGAGAGAACCACCGACCATGAGCCAGCAACTGGTAAACTTTATCACTTGCGGTTCCGAGTCGAGTGCACCCTTTTTAGTAATTTATAAAGCCGGGCGCGAACCCACGCCGTATTGGTGATAGGCTTGTATGAGTACTAACTAACTAACTCAATGAGCCACCCGAGCCCTGATCATATGAAAGAATCTATACATGTATTACAGCTTTAAAAGACTCTATTTTGCACTCATTCTATCTGAACAGTGAAATTACACTAAGTGATAAATTTTTTGTTATATATTTTTTCTGGTATCTGATTCATGTAAAGCGAACGTGACAGAGGACACCCTGAAAATGATTAGAATGACACGCTTAGTAAAAATTTGTCAGTTATTTTGGTCTTTTTGACATCACAAGATAAATAAAGTATGCATACATAGATGGAAAATATAGGGTTTATTTGCACTCCCAGAAAATCAGGCCTAAAAATGTTTGCTGCAGACAATATACAACTAGAACTGTCCGCATAGCGGGACTAATAACCCCCGCTTCACTCTGACTGTGTCCAATATTATTGAAAACTAAGTCCACACAGAAAATATATTATTTGTCAAATTATGATGTTTAACACAGTCAACAAAATTAAAAACGTCGTAGCATAAAAACTGTAAGAGGAGTTGCACGGACAAACCATGTACATGTACCCTTTCAGCCAAATTCACAAATAAAAAAAAATAACTAAGTTCAACAATCTATATTTTTTGGTAACATTCATGAAAATCAAAATCCTTACAACATGCACATCTTTGATATGAGTACAAATGCTCTGCAATGTAAAAACTTCTTAACTTACAAACTGTAGGAAGAGTTGCGCAGACAAAACATGTACACTTTTTGCCATATTCACACAAAAATGGCTAAGTTCAACAATCTATATTTTTAGTAAAAATGCACAAAAATAAAAATTCTTACCGCATGCACATCTTTGATATATGTACAAACAATCTACAATATAAAAAACTTCCTAGTGTAAAAACTGTAGGAGGAGTTGCACAAACAAACCATGTACCCTTTTAGCCAAATTCACCAAAAAAAGACTAAGCCCAGCAATCTATATTTTTGGTAAAAATTCATGAAAATCAAAATTCTTACCACATGCACATCTTTGATGTATGCACAAACAATCTGCAATATAAAAACTTCCTAGCATAAAAACTTTAGGAGGAGTTGCACAGACAAACCATGTACCCTTTTTGCCAAATTCACCAAAAAATGACTAAGTTCAACAATCTATATTTTTGGTAAAAATGCATAAAAATCAAAATCATTACCACATACACATCTTTGATATATGTACAAATGATCTGCAAAATAAAAACTTCCTAGCAGAAAAACTGTAGGAGGAGTTGCGTGGACAAACCATGTACCCTCTATGCGGACAGACAGATGGACAGATGGACAGACAGACAGACAGACAGGGTGAAACCTATATACCCCCCCAAACTTTGTTTGCGGGGGGTATAAATATACATACATCTGAATTTTGTTATGGTACATAAATATCAATATATATGTACAATACCTATATCATATCTATACATGTAATGCAACCTCGGTAAGTTTATTAAAACAATTTTCAGGCTTATTACTTATCCACTCCATAAATATTTCCAGCACTAATTGTTAAATGGAAATAGTTTGTCTAATTCTTAAAATAAATATACCATTATGAACACATTTTTCACATTAAAGCTTCACTAACATGGAGTCACATCACAACACAATAATTTATACAGTGAAATCATACTAAACCGAACCTCCTTGGCAAAAACTTTTGTGTTTGAAATAGGCAGGTGTTCTGTTTATACAGATTAAATTAAGACAAATTTCCTACTTTGGGACTTTATCAAAAGTTCAGTTAATACAGGATTCTGGGTTCAGATTAGACAGGTTTGATTGTATATATTTTTTAACTACAAACATAAATATGATATGTTATACATGTATAATATAATATTTTTCATGTTATTCCATGGAAAGAAATATCTTCGCTAATGGAATTTTACAATATTAAGAGAAAAATCACCCCAAAAAAATGCATATACTAAAATGCAAAAAAAAAAAAACCCACCCAAAATATGAAAATCAGCAGAATATAAATTTGTTTCTTACATTATAAGATGTTAACCCACTTCTGCATCAATAAACATATACAAAACACACATTTATATTAAGGGTTAGGGTTAGGTTTATCGTGTTTAATGCCACTTTCAACAATGTTTCAGTTATACCGTCGTGATCAGCTTTATTGGTGGAGGAAAACAGAGTACACGGAGAAAACCACCGACCTGGCGCAAGTCACTGACAAACTTGATCACATAATGTTGTATTGAGTACACCTCGCCATGAGTGTGATTCGAACTCACAACTTTAGTGGTGATAAGCACTGATTGCAACGGTAGTTGTAAATCCAACTACCATACGATGACGACCAAGACAGTCCCTAATTTATAATAAAACAGCCTTGAATATAGCATCTTGTGTTTTGTCAGCGAGGGATATCAGTGTAAATGAAAAGAGCTCATTATGAATTACCTAAAATGCATTTTTTCTTTACATCAAAAAAGTTCATTGCCAAAACAAATTGATTGTTTATTTCTTTTTAAAATCAGATAAAAAGATTTGGATTTGATTTGATTTGATTTTTGGTGTTTAATGCCACTTTCAACAATATTTCAGATATATCATGGTGACCAGTTTTAGTGGTGGAGGAAGCTGGAGTACCCGGAGAGAACCACCAACCATGGGCAAGCAACTGGTAAAACTTTATCACTTCCGGCTGAAAGATTTGGCATCCACAATATAGATAGGCAACTGATATATTAAACAATGTTTAGTGAGCTTGCCATAAATATGGGAGATCAAAATTGAGTTGCCAGAAATTTGTCAATTTGAAATATCAAACTTTTCAAAGATCTAAAATTTTTACAATTCAATTAAATAAACACAGATACTAATAAAATTTCGAGAAAATCTGAAAACTCTTGTTCTGTACAATCATGTGACTAGCGAAATCTAAATAAATAAAATATCATTGTAAATAAACATTTGGAAAAACAAAAGGGGCCATCAAGGATGGACAATCAAGATACACAGGCAACATTGGGCACACAAGACAAAGGACGAAAACAAGCATTTAGCAAAAAGCATAACACAACACAGAAAACTAAAAAGATGAGCAACACGGACCCCACCAAAAAAGCGTGGGGGATCTAGGTGGTTGCGTAACAAGTTCCAAAACCTATATTTGGCAAGAAGTCAATTCTTCAGGTAGGGTTTAAATACAGAAATTAAGTCATTCATTATAAATTATATATACACACATGTATACAATACATATTTAATATTCATTACTGTCTTTCACATTGATATAGCATATATACAGACAATTTTATATAATAGACCATTTGCATATTCCGAATTTGATTCTAAAATTATATGGGTTTTTTTACATTATTTATAAGAGTTGTTTCCCTTGCAGATGACAAAATGGTTCCTGTTTCATGAGAGAGCAATGGAAAGGATAAAGAATTTGAATACACTTTTCTTAAAATTTGTAGATATTTGAACCTTGTAAAAAATTCTAGGATAATTTTATAGCAAATGAAAACATCACAAGTTGTTACAACATTTAAATTTCATACAGAGTATGAGAAAAAATATATACATGTATCATTTTTGTGGAACTTTCCATGAAATGGACACTTGTCTACATTAAAGGGAAGTAAGTCCTACAAAAACTTGAAAAAAAAACTTGTATAATTTTAGAATCAAGTCGGAAATGTGCAAATGGACTATAGTACATGAGTTTCATTCCATAATTTCAATAATATTAAACAATATGGCAAGTCATGTGGAGAGTTGTAGCACTTTACTTCATGAATTTATACCATACTTCATGATCACTCAGATCCCAAGTTAAAAAAAATACAATTATTTCAATGCAAAATACTTTGTCAACAACTTTTATTCCTCCATCGAACATTTAATTACTTTGTATATTCACCAACCATTATTACCATATCCTAAAAAGTTGGAATGGACCACTATAAGTTTCACTCCATCTTATAATGCTATCTCCTTTGAAATATGTTTGTTAGAAGTATCACTCTCTCAACTAGTCAGTTTTATCTCTCCTCCTTTATTAACCTAATACAGATAGATTTTTCAGAAAAACGAAACTAATTCACTAAATACACATGTATGACTATTAACTCCATTTATCGATATTGTATCAATTTTTCCTTTGATCTCATTGAGTAATATTGTCAGTTTCAACAGACTGATCTAATAAAAACGATAACACCCATTTTGAAGGTCAGACTCCACGTAATACAAGTGGTAATATCTTTCTCAACCTTTAAAACTGCTGTTATTCTATATGTATCACTTTTGTCCATCTGTTTCTAATCACATTTTGTGCACTTTTGCCAGTTCATGTATTTTTTCAATCATTTGACAAATATTTTAAAGCTTTTAGTCCATGTCTTAGTGATAGATCTCTTTTAAATTCAGCCTTGAGTAATTTTAGACATCTGAAATAAATAATAAATGTACAGGTAGTGATATCAATTAAATACGGATCTTCCCATCTTATTAGGCCGCCCCCTACAAAGGTCACCTCTCTTATCTGGTCGGGAGCCATGGTGGTCAAGATCATTTGGTAGTTGGATTAACAACTACCTATGCCATCAGTGCCTATCATTACTAACGTTGCGAGTTTGAATCTCGCTCCTGGCGAGGTGTACTTAATACAACATTATGTGATAAAGTGTATCGGTATTTGCAGCAGGTTGGTGGTTTTCTCTGGGTGTTCCGCTTTTCTCCACCAATAAAACTGACGGCAACAATAACTGAAATATTGTTGAAAGTGGCCCTCATCATAACTCTAACCCCTTATCAGGTCAGATATTATATGCACTAAAAAAATACTAAAATTATCCCCCTCAAGAGAGGCCACCCCTCTTATAAGGTCACTTTTTCATTGCAGAATGGGTGGCCTAATAAGATGGGGGTACTGTACTATGAATCTTGTTACAATGATGTACTTACCACAAAATAGTCAAATTACATGTAAATAAAAAATAAAGTTTTTTTTTTAATTCTATACAACAAAAAGTAAATACCATGAAAAAATACACATAGTCAAACCTGTATCAAGAGGTCACCTTTGGGACAAAGAAAAAGTGGCCTTATAAGACAGGTGACCTCTTAAGAGGTTCAATTCATATGAAATTTTCTATGACAGGACTAGAAAATGGTGGCAGTTTAATACATGTGCCTGCTTAATAGATGTGTCCACATGGGCAGGTTTGACTGTACAATTCATAGTTGGACTGGTACTGTAGTAATATTACGGAATTTTTTTTCTCCGTATCGAAAATTGTTCTTGTACAGTAGGATATGGTAATAACATCAACATCTGTAACATTGTTGCAAAAACATTTCAGTTGTATTCTAAGTTTTTTCCAAAAAGAACATGTTTATTTTACCGACCAACACAAGGAAATGATCTGGTAAACCCTAATAGGATACAAAACCAATGCTAGAATTGGCAGGTGAATGACATTTTTTTAATCACTTGAATCATGTGATATATATCTACGGCTACAGTCATATATATATCCTACGTACCCAGCTGGGCGTCCAATGAAAATACAGCATTTTTTTCTATAAACCATAATGTATTTTGATAATCAAATTATGACATGTATTCGTTAAGCTTCATATAAACAGTTTTTGTAATACTTCATTGTGTAATTTTAATCTATTAATATATAAATACTAGGAATCCTTACCTTCTATAAATAGAGCTTGACCTAAATTTAGCAATGTCAAAACTTGGAGCATGAGGCATATGTATCATAAAGGCATTTGGTAGAACATAATACTGGTACCTGAAAAAGAATTAGTAGATTGAGAGACCAATAACAGTAACTAGCAGTCACATGGCTGATCAATATAGAACAATGGCAGTTTTGAAGGTCGAGACAGACATTATAACTGGTATCACAGTGAACATAATAGAACGAGTTGTGATACTAGTGATAATGTATGTCGAGACATTCAAAACTGACGTTATTTCTTTTATCGGTAACGTCAAAATGGGTTTGATGACCAAGTATTTCCAGTAGCAGAGTCAGTTCGCTGACACTGATAATATCACTCAATAAGATCAAAGGAAAAATATCCAAATTACCAATAAAATTCTAATATAGAGAGTTACTGAGTAACTGTTTTTTAACACAAAGTATGCAATTTTTTAGCTATATCATATAGTGAGAACAAGTTTTGCACTAGACCAACCCACTGAAGACCAGCATCTTATAATGCCAAATTTCAATCAGATGTACTTAGATATGAAAATACTACTAATTTGTCTCTCTGAAGGGAAACCACACCTCTCTTTTAAGGCTAGTTATTAATTGCAAGGATTAGGGTTATGGTGTTTAACGGTGTAGGAAACCGGAGTACCCGGAGAAAACCATGACCTGCCTCAAGTCACTCACAAATTTTATCATATAAAGTTGTATCGAGTACACATTACCATGAGCGGGATTTGAACTCACAACTTTAGTGGTGATAGGCAACAAGTGCACAGGTAGTAGTAAATCCACCAACCATACAATCACGACAACGAAGGATCTTTTTTAATTGAAGAAGGGGTGGCTTTACAAGAGGGGGGCTACTGTAATATTGTAAAATCTTACCCTAAAACATCTAACTCCATTATATGTGATACTTTGTTCCATCCAAACCCTACAAATCTTTGGTCAAACTTTGGAATGTCTTTACTCACTACTATATAAGGCTCAAAATCATGGTTCCAGTCAACCTGTAATTGTTTAATTAAATTATGTTATTACTGTAAATTCAGAAATTATTGCGTGCATTTATTATAGCGATTCCTCAACCGCTGGCAAAAATGCGAGGTTTAATTATTGCGACGCGCCAAGATAGAGAAGAAAAAAAATTGATGTAAATTTTTATCTCAACGTGCGTTTTTGTTTTCATATTTGTATGTCGTTAATCCCCTTGTAAGCCATGTGTCATGTTTACCTTTAATTAAAGTGAGTACACATATCCCTTTGTACACACATTTTTCACATGATTGAGAATCTAGAAAGCTTTCCACATGTTGGAAATGTATTATCGATCAAAGCGTGTGTGTGGCAATCTAGAAACTTTTGTAACAGGTGAACTTTAGTCACGTGTCGAGTCGACAGTAATTGAACATCCGAAGGCTTGGGGCTTGGCTTGGCTGATATAAAGGTTAATGAAATTTCAAAGAAAGATCAATTGAAGTGTACAAAATAAATAAGTAAACAAAAACGGCAGTTTAAAAGAATTATGGCTTGTATGAATCTTTTATCGGAACAAGCTCAGTTTAACAAACAAATGTTAGTCGGCTTTTTTTCAAAGTGATATTTTAAAATAAAATATTGCTCAATTAACTATACGGTAATTAGAAATTAAAAAAATGCCATAAATAGATAAATTTTTGGGGGAGCAATCATTAACGTTTCAACATGTCTATGTGGAAGTTTGTCACTAAGAAACACGCTCCAGATGACATTGTCTTATGTCTACCAGACCCTGCAAAAGCTACAAGCAATGAAGTTGCTGATAAAATGAAAGCTGCTAATACCGAGATCGTCAACGGCCTTGCCACCGACAAAACAACCATGACCACCAAACGTGGGGTTAAAAGAAAAGCCACCAATAACCACTACACACCTGAGGTCCGTGCCAAAATAAAATAAAATAAAATAAAAATCGGACATTTATTAACACAGTTTTAAAATAATTAGATCGATGAGAAACTAAAATATTTTTGATCTACCCTTACGACGAAAAAACATCGAATGAAACTGACAAGTCATTATTTTGAAAAACATTGAAACACAAGATGTTTAAATACACACTTTATTTGTGTCCCTAGACATATCTACATAGGAAATTGTAATCAAAACAATCAATAAACATGTACACGCTTCACCGCTTCCTAGGTGTCAGTAATCTATAACATGCACCTGTCGATCTTACCTGTGTAAGGAAAGGGATATAAATCAAACAGAAACTGGTCAAGAGAATGAACATTAATTAAAAAATGCGAGGTTTAATTATTGCGATCGCTGACCAGTCGCATTTTTCGCATTAATAAAAACATCGCATTAATTTCTGAATTTACAGTATGTCTAACAAATAGTCTAATTACAATTAATAATGCACAAAAATCAAATTCAACTAGTAGGTAGTAGTGGTGTCCCCCCATATATAATTGTCAATTCTAATATGACGTGCTGTTTTGGCTTTGTAAACAAAAGGGTATAAAAATCCCCGATTCATTATGACTTACACGCGCTGATGATCATGACGTATTTGGCTGTTCTATTATACCCTTTTGTTTACAAAGTCAAAACAGCACGTCATAGAAATAATTTATGGAAGGTTTAAGTTTGTTGGAGATTTTAATATGGGTACAATATAAAGGCATGTGGATTAAAAATTTAACGTATATGTCCTATTAGAATAGAAATAAGTTATGGAAGGGGTAAGTTTGTTGGAGATTTTAACATGGTTAACATTATCTGTGCAAATTTTACACAGATAATTTTACCCATATCAAAATCTCCAACAAACTTACCCCTTCCATAAATTATTTCTTAAACAGTTATACATGTATAACCCTCATTGTTCAAGATTGGTATTCATCAATGAAACTGCTAATTTGTATCTGTCAAAACAACTGGTGTTTTACAAATGTTAAAATAATGTAACAGACGACAATGACATCATTTGGATTTTCTAGATGCAAGAATAACTACAAACAGTTGATAGTGGCTTTGAGCATACCTGATGAAGGTTATTGCAGAAACGTGTCATGCATACTAAATTTGATATATACGCTTTTTTGGAGTTTATTTTTTTCAATGTTAAATTTTACAAAAATTTGACAAACTTTCGGCACCTGGATGTACATATTTCTTACTGCCTTGCCACATTGATTTTGCATACAAAAACTTTTACCTTATAAGGCTGTGTTGAAATTCTCCATTTAGCATAATTAGTTTGAGCATGTCCTTTAGGCCAGACATGATACCTGAAAAAATATCATCATAGCATTAATATGTACCTACGCATTGTTAGTAATATATATGCAATTATGTGTTTATCTAGTGCTTTAAGTTGAATAAATACACTCCCTGTATGAATAAAAATATATACAGTTCCACTACAGGTAGTAGTACAACAGGAAAACAGAAAGCTAAAATATGATGACAATCAGTAAGTGAATTCTATTTATGGTAACAGTTTTCTAAATGTTACTTTACCCATAGCAACCAAATCACAAGAAAGTTACTCCCCATGAATACAATCAGACAATGATTATACATTTACATGATAACATCTACCTATATAATCTATGCCTATCACCATTAAAAAGATGCGCTTGATTCCTGCATGTATAATCGATATAACTTTTAAGTGATAAATTTTCTCAAGCTTTTTACGAGCAGAAAGTCAGTGGTTTCCTCCCCCAGTAAAACCGAAGTTAGACAAGAGATTCATAAATTCCTTCCACAATTTTGTACTTATTTAATGGTTAAAGTTATATTTGTTTAAATATTTGGGCATAGTATGGTCATCACAGACTGTACATATCTTTGTCATACACAACTAATTACAGCCCTACTAGGTTCCTAAGTCCATGTACATGCCTGAGGATTACAAGAATATGTGATTGAAAAAGGGAAATAAAAAAAAAATTGATGCAGAAAAAACTTGATGTCCAATTTCTCAATCTCATTTCCTGACATTTGCCTCCAGAATCTAGTTATGGCTAACATAATTGATCAATTTCCAGATTCATGCATTATATACTGACAATTTTAATTCTCACTCCCTAGTGATAGTGTATGTGCTACTTTTTTGGAAAGGCTTAAAAGCACTAATTCCATGTACACTTAGTCCAAAAAAAAAATATTACACTTAAGGTTGTCTAGTTTCGATGATATCATAAACGTTAATTTTATTTCTACTTTATCCAACAATACAGCTTTTCTCAAAATTGAAATACAATACTCCAAGTCTTATAATGCCACTCTGACCAAAGGCTACCCCTCTTGTGAGCCCAGATTTCAGCTGTGACAATAGTAAAATACTACCAAACTTTCACCCTGAAGAGAGGCCACTTTTTCATTCCAGAAGGGGTGGCCTTATAAGAGGGGGGAACTACTGTAATATTTAAACGATAATGAGTTATGTTAATTGAAGTAACTTGATAATTGATCAAATATACTTACCTAAATGTAAAGAGATCTCCCATATCTAGCTGTGACAAAAGTTCTGCTTTGGTTTTAGGAAAGTCTATCCTGTATCTCTGTGTTTCAAAGGCTGGTACTATTAAAGCCTAAAGAAAATTAAAGAAAAACCAATAAAATTATAAATAATAAAATAGCCATTTCAAAAACTGACAAACAGGTCAAGAATAATCATCCAATACCGTATAGCAGGTTTTTTTCGCGAGACTCCAATTTTCGCTTTATTAGCGTGTAAAATCGAAACGCTAAAATTAAAACTCGTTAAATTTGAAGTCCGTTTTCAGTAAAATTCATTACACCTATAGTTGTCCTAACATTCAACAGATCAAAGAACGATCAATACAGCAGTATATATAATAATTGTATGCAATATGGTATAGCGGTATGCACACAGTCTCACGGTTATGTCATATAGACCTTATGCATAAAACATATTAATACATGTATATTTTGTTATTCCCTACTCTCACATCTATGTGTAAACAGTTAAACATATTTCCTATCAATTTCATTACAACTGTAATTGCTATGACAATCAAATGATCAAAAGATCAATATCGGTTGGTTGATCACTATAAAAACATGCCATAATTATAGTTGCATGTCGTAAATAACAAACACACTAATTAAACACATTTTGTATATGTATATCTACAAGATTGGATTTTAAATTACATGTACGTACTAGTACATGATGTATACATTCTGTCTATAAAGTTTGTGTTTCAACCTACATGTATATAATAATAAACTCTGTTTTAATAGCCATTTTGAGTTTTGTTTATTTTTTTTCAGCTACATTTGCCGGTTCTATGTCCAGAAAGTTTTGTTTTGTTTTGCAGAAGGTGCATGTTATTTACACAACATTGATACAATAATTACAATTATTTTATTTTTTCCCGAAACACGATACCACGAAATTTGATGCTCGCTTAAATTAAATACCCCTCTTTTACGAAAATTTCAACCCGCGTAATTTACCCACTATACGGTACATCATACTGAGATGCATTGGAAAGTTGTCTCTCTTAAACAGGTCACTAAAAAATCAGGTTGCAGGTAGTCATGTCACTTAACTATATGTAAAGATACATTGTCATGAGTCTAAGCCAATCATTCTTTGAATTACTTTCTTAATGCCACAACTTCAGCAGACAAGAGATAAATGCTACAATATTACAGAGGCGAGCAGGCCATAGTGTTTGTATAATATGATAATAGGTGTTACCTAACTTGGGACGAAGTCCAATATTTTTTTTAAGCAATATAAACTCAGATATATGGAACTATAATTTTTTTTTCAAAGTAGACGTGGGGCAGATCCAGACATTTTCAAAAGAGGGGTCTAATAGGGGTACCCAAACCCAAATTTTCTGTAGTTTTTAAAGGTTTTTTGCCAAAATGGGGACCTGCCCCCTCCTGTAGACTGTGCAGTGCACCCAGTCCGGTACTCACCGTCTCAATTTCATAGAAAATATTATTTCGGACAGGAGGAGGAAGAAATGAAACTCTGTTTAATGATATTGTCAGTCCCATGGTATATGTTTAATGGGCTTGAACACACTGCGATTTTGAATCATTTTTTAACATTCGTAACCGGAAGTAGTTCCAGATTACTGCAGCAGTAACCCTGTATTGGTTTCCGGTGCATCATTTCCGGTGCAAGGAATTTAATCCATTAGTGATATGGATCTGGAATCAAAATATTGCTATTTCTACCATAGTTGGGACTTCGTCCTATACTAACTACTGTGAATTCACTTTTATTCAATGAAATCCAATTTTCATGGATTTCCTTAGATCAGTCAAACCACGAACTTAAGTGCATAACAAAAGGCATAACAAGTCAGAGAAGTCATTTGAAAGCATCAAGACTACATTTCAGTTTCTGCCAATCCACGAAAAATT
>MJUT01048230.1:639992-659450 GCA_002080005.1 Gigantidas platifrons | reverse complement strand
TAGAACACACTGCGATTTTGAATCATTTTTTAACATTCGTAACCGGAAGTAGTTCCAGATTACTGCGCATCCGAATTTCTGCAGCAGTAACCCTGTATTGGTTTCCGGTGCATCATTTCCGGTGCAAGGAATTTACTCCATTAGTGATATGGATCTGGAATCAAAATATTGCTATTTCTACCATAGTTGGGACTTCGTCCTATACTAACTACTGTGAATTCACTTTTATTCAATGAAATCCAATTTTCATAGATTTCCTTAGATCAGTCAAACCACGAACTTAAGTGCATAACAAAAGGCATAAAAAGTCAGAGAAGTCATTTGAAAGCATCAAGACTACATTTCAGTTTCTGCCAATCCACGAAAAATTTACAAAAACGAAAATAAATGAAACCATAGTATGCATAATTAAAATGAAAAATACTGCATCAGTAAAATTATTTTTCGTCACTTACTTTTTTACTATTAGCCATATCCATCAATGGTAAAGCTTTCTTTAAGTATTCATACAACCCATGCATCGGCAGAAAGTCTACATCTGACAGGAACACGAACGGAGTCATCACTTGTCCTAATGCTACATTTCTAAGGTAATTTACAGGGTAATATTGCTGAAATAAGAGGAAGGTTCCCATAAAAATTGTGAAATAGAAACTGAAATTAAAATTAAAATAATAAATATTATGTACAGTAGTCTCACTCTTATAAAACCACCCCTGCAATGAAAAAGTGGGCTTGTAAGAGAGGTGACCTCTCTTGAGGAGGACTATTTGCTAGTATTTTACTGTCTCGGTGCATCTGAAATCTGGTATGATGATAAGGGTGACCTTTGGTGGGAGTGGCCTTATATGAAAGGGACTACTGTAGCTGGTAGACATATATGTGATTATTATCCTGATTCTTTCAAAAGACAAAAATAGTACATTATAAATTCAGGTTCCCAAACTAAAATGATGGTTTTGCTTTGGGTCCTTGACAATGTGTACTCAATACAACCTTATGTCATAAAAGTTTGTCACTGACTTGCAGCAGGTCTGTGGTTTTCTCAGTTTTCTCTGGTTTCCTACACCAATAATAACTGACTGTTGCCATGAAACTTAAATACTGTTGAAGGTGGTGCTAAACACCCATAGCCTTAATCCGTCCATGTGTTCCAACTGAATTAGTAAAGGTTATCATGATGTAGGGTTTTTCTGACCATGGTGAAGAATGGCCACAAAAACACTACACCTCATCTTTTACAGAACTTTTACTCAAGTTTTAGAGTCAATTTACTTCATTGTTCTCTTACATCAAAAACATTTTTATTTGCAATTTAACATATATTTTGCCATTGTTAAAATTTGATGATATTTGCCATACAATAAAATCCTTTAATAATTTTTTATGGAAGTCGTATTGATAACATTATGTTAAATGTGTTATTCAGAATTTTTGAAATTGCTGTTTGTTGAGTGTATAAAACAAAACGGTAAATGTTGGCAGGGAAACAGTGTGCAGAACAAAACTGGTCTCTATTGTTAATGTAATTAGAAATTAACAGTTTATTTAATTTACAGCTTGTTATACAACAAATTTAAGGATTTCCAATTAGAAATAGATTTAAAGTGATTTACTAAGAGCAATCTCTCTCAGCTTTAGCTCTCAGGACGTTTAGGCCCTTTGGATTACATGCTTCCAAAGATTTTAATATTTGGCTTTCCAATCTTTTGACTGAGTGTTCCTTGATGAAGGTTATTAAAGAAATGTGTCATGTGCACTAAATTAGATATCGGGGTCATCATGGTCATGTGGTAGTTGGGTTTACAACTACCTATCTAACCTAAAGTTGTGAGTTTGAATCTCGCTCATGGTGAGGTATACTCAATACAACATTATGTGATAAAGTTTGTGAGTGACTTGTGACAGTTCGCTGGTTTTCTCTGGTTTCCACTACCAATAAAATTAACCGCCATGATATAACTGAAATATTGTTGAAAGTGGCATTAAACACTGTAAACCTAAACCTTAAATTAGATATCTATGTTTTTAATATATCTACATAATTTAAACAAAGTGTATGCTAACCCCATCTCTATAAACTACATGGTAACCAATATTCTTCCTCTTCATTAATATATCTGATCCTTGGGCATATCCTAAAAACTGTTGTGCTTCGGCATCTGACATATGTAGAGCCAGACTGATAGGTCCTTCCCAGTGTTTACAGATGGTCTCTAACATCTGTAGTCTGTCCATACTTAACTGTGCCACTAAAGTTACGTCCCATTCGGTTGGTTCATAACTGTAGTCAAGGTAAAATAAGTGTGTTCGGTGAATAAGAACTCTCTCTCGACGAAAGTCGTAACATTCGTCCTCTTCGTTCAATGCATTTAACTAAACAAAATAAAAGTATTACTACGTAGAATTTGTTCAAGGTTTTTAAGATAGTAACTAGTAATTATAGAATAATGGCAGCTTTGAAGGCAGAGACAGACATTATCACTAATATAGAATAAGGCAGCTATGAAGGTCGATTGACATTATCACTAGTATCAAAGGGAGTCTGACTAGTAGTGATAATGTTTGTTGAGACTTTCAAACCTGATGTTATTGTTTTTATCAGTATTAAATGTCATAATGTGACATCACGCTGATTGATATTCTCCAGCATCAGAGTTGTTACGTTGATACTGACAATATCACTAAGTGGGATCAAAGGAAAAATTACCAATCTACAGATAATTCACATTGTCCCTGCTGTAGCCATTTCCTCTGAAGAAACCAAATAATTCATCCTTAAAATTATGGTCATTGTGAATTACTGGTAGTTGTTTTGAAGCACATCAGTTGTGTAATGGTTAGCGTGCTTGCTTCAAGTACGGTAGATTGTGGGTTCGAGCACCGGTCAGATCAAACTAAAGACTATAAAATTGACATGTGCTGCTTCTCCACTAAGCATGCAGCATTAAGAGTAAAAGCAAAGGCTGACCGGCTTGGAGTTGGGATAATGTGTCCAAGTGGAGCGACATGTCTACCTGTGGACTCTTATTTCAGTTAGCTAGCAAAATATAAATACAACTAAGCATGTTGTTCTAGTACAAAATGGACATCATAATCATCTCATCAAATTGCAACTTGTTCTCACCATGATATATCTGATGAAAATCACTATCCAACCTTACACTTAAGTAAAGGAACAGCACTTGTATTGCTGTTTTAAATTTCAGTTGCAGTAGGGTCTTCAACAATGAGTACAATAAGGGTAATAACAAAATTACCGAACACAGAGCAATCTTCCAAAGGGAAAACCCCAAACTGAATGTGAAACATTCCATAGCCTGCATTGAACGGTACTCTTTGTTTCTGCTGAGAAACGCAAAATGAGCGTGAAATGAGTGTGATAAAGCGCTTAGCCTGCAGTTGAGCTGTACTCTTCACTATGTCAAGAAATGCTCCATCTGGGCATCGTTGCTGCTTTGATGTTGGAAAATAAATTTTATGTTTTCTCTATATTACTGAAATTTACAGTTCCTAAATAATGTAAATATTAATAAAACTCCTTCAGGTATAGATGACTTTGGCTAATTTTGGCTATCTTAGTTAGGCCCTTTGGTTTTATTGCTCCCAAAACTTTTAATTATTTGGATTTCCAATCTTTTGATTTTCTTATGGTTATTCCAGAAACACGTTGTGCACACTAAATTACATATATTAAACCTATGTATTATATTACAGTAGAATTACATATATTAAACCTATGTATTATATTACAGTAGAATTACATATATTAAACCTATGTATTATATTAGTATCACATTGATTTGGAAAATACCTGTTGTTCTATAGAGTTTTCTTGATTAACTTCACATCCAAATAATTCCCGTCTCAGAAGATTCGCATCATACTCCAAAAATGTAAGGTACAGATTACGGAAAAACTCTAAATGTTTATTCTTCACTTTCAACTTCTTTGGAGAATTCCAGTGGATAATCTAGAAGAGAACAAAAATCAAATATGCAAAATTTTGGAGTGTTATTGGTGTATGAAAGTGTTAGACTGAAGTAGATCTTGAACGAAGCGTGACAGCACTTCAGATAAATAATGTACTTCTGTCAAAGCTTTTACAACCCTATCAAATTGCAAAAACTGCATTCAATACTTATAATTACATTTTTAAATCATTAAATACAGCTGAAGTTATTATTATTTATTTTAACATTCCATATTTTTCAACGATTCTTATTGTGTCTAGTCATTAGTTTGTATGACATTATACAGTTATTTAATGGGAGTGCAGGAAATAGATCAAAATATTTTTCCTGAGGTACTGGGAAAGACCAAAGAGTTCTATTGACCGAGGCCTGCACTCCCATTAAATAACTGTTTTATTACCTAATTATAATTTTTTAAGACAGATTAAAAAAAATATTGTTTTCAATATTTAAATATTGTTTAGAAATTTTAACAAATAACAAAATCATTTTTTTCATAATAAACATGAAGATTCAGTTTTAATCATTAAAACGTTTTTTAAATTCATTAAAATTGCCCGGTCTATTGCCCGGGGAAATAGACAGCTTCTGAACGTTAAACAAAATAGTCAAAAATAAAAAATACTTATAAATACGTTTAAAAATCATACTTAGGTAATGATATAAAATAGTTCCGGAAGTGGGTATGGTTGAATGATTGCGGCTTTATTGACTGATTAAGTTTCAATTTCAAAGTTACACATCAACCTTTTGACCAATCACAAGGTCTTTTTTTTTAATTATATGTGTATATTGATAAAAGAAGACATGAAACTATAAATGTTCTTATATGGTTTAACCCTGCCATATGTAAATGCCTGTCCTAAATATCAAAGAGCTATTTATCCATCAAGTCAATTGCTATTATCTTTCTATTTTTTAAGCATCAAAAGGAGTTTTTATTGTGATTAGTGAAATCATTGACAATGATTGTTTTTTTTCCACTATCTATTCTCACCAATATTTGATTTACATACTTTAATTATGTTAAATACTGTGTGATGTTACAGGTTTGTAGCTTAATAAATTATCAACCATTATTGTTTAACATTTAATACTTTACCTTCAGATCAGAAATTTCACTGTAACACTGTTCA
Source organism: Gigantidas platifrons (assembly GCA_002080005.1). Classification (NCBI taxonomy): domain Eukaryota; kingdom Metazoa; phylum Mollusca; class Bivalvia; order Mytilida; family Modiolidae; genus Gigantidas; species Gigantidas platifrons. Next base: position 654,340 of record MJUT01048230.1, on the reverse strand, counting down.
CTGCGAGTGTTATCACTTAGTTGTACATTCCATTGGCATGGCAACTGATATAATAAATATGGATGTAATTTCAACACTGTATTAAAAATATCCTGAAATGACATTAAAAAAGGTGTAAAGTTTCAGTATTCTTTTCAAAGCTTTACTAAAACATTAATAAAAACACACATGCTATTTTTTGAAAATGAATGAGGGATATCTAGCAAATTCAAGATAGAGATTGGATCTGTTAAGAGGGAAATTTTTTTTTTGCTTAATAATTCTACAAGCCATTTTATACATTGGTAAAAGTCAAATAATTTCAGTCAGCAAATTAAAACTAATATATTAACAAACTGCTTGGGTTAGAGTTATGGTGTTTAATGCCACTTTCAATAATATTTCAATTATATTGTAGCAGTCAGTTTTATTGGTGGAGGAAACCACTGACAGACTTTATCACATATTGTTTTATTGAGTACACCTCGCCATGAGCAGAATTTGAACTCACAACTTTATTGGCGATAGGCACTGATTGAACAGGAAGTTGTAAATCCAACTACCATGCGATCACGACCACGACAATCCCTTTTAGATATAAGTGCATTTAAAATATTTAATTTTGCTATAGTTAGCTATTCATCTAAAATTTAAATATTAGAAATCAAAATTATTTATATATCAATTTTCGACAATATTTTCCCACATAATTTCCAGAAGATAAAAAACAAAAACCAATAAAATAAAAAAAATCAATAAAACAAAGGAAATAACTCTAGTCACATATTTTGTTTCATTTTAAGAAACATTTTCCCAAAGGAAAGCCAAGTATGAGAATATCTGAAGATATACATGATAACTTTCTAATTACTAGGAAATTTAAATTACTTTAGAACTATGGATTTAATTTAAAATAAAATCATAGGTATGTTCGACTTTCGACACAACAATGTGGACTGTATGTATCCACTGCTTCATCTGTACCTGGTCAGCTAGAGAAGTATACAACATAGTCTGTAATTCTTCTTCAGCTATTTTCTTCCACAAAGCCATCCATTGCATGTCACGTAGCTTTTGCAAATCAAGTAAGATAACTCCAGTATTTAAACCTCTACCCTAAAATTAGAAATATGTAACAAAACATTAAGAAACTACACGTAGTTATATCTGTAACATGCAATATCAGAAATTTAATTAAAGAAATAATGCAATTACAACATCAAAGGCTATCAAAAAATAAGAAATGCAATCTTTTTAAATATAATTTATTAAAAATAAAATTCATTCTCCCTTAGACAAAGGTAACTTTAGTCAGTTTTGGCTATCCTTTTTAGGTCCTTTGGTTTATTAGCTCCCAAAGAGTTTTAATTTCTTTGATTTCCAATCTGTTGACTTTGAGTGAAGGTCATTCCATAAATGTGATATCTGGATTTTGTTTCACATGAAAAAAAATATCTAGCTCTGGGGGAAAAACACAGACCCCCCCCCCGAAAAAAAAATCTAAGTTTTTTTATAACACACATATTGATCTATAGCCTTCATATTCTGTCACTACTAATGTAGGTGAGATTGTCTTCTCTTAGTCACGAGATATACTGTCTATGATAAACGTTTGCCAGTAACTTAGGAAATGTCAACAGTTTTCTCCTCAAAATACCCCTATAACCTTGACCAATACGAAATATTGCTGAAAGTGGAGTTAATTTCTAAAACATCATTAAGAACAGACATAAATAACTATTCGATACAACATTGTGTGATAATGTTTGTCAGTGACGTGCGATAGGTCGGTTGTTTTCTCCGGGTACTCCAGTTTCCTCCACCAATAAAACTGACTGCCACGATATAACTGAAATATAGTTGAAAGTGGCGTTAACCACAATAATCCTAATCCCTCCCTAACCCATAAATTAGCAAGCATTATTTTTATATGTACTTACAATAGCTCTCCAGGGACGATGATTCTTCCAGAGTTTACCAAGATACCAATCACTTTGGTTTTCTACTAATCCAATAGCCTAAAAATGAAATATGTAATGTTATAATTACATTCAAATCTTTATCAGGGGTGTGGAATTGCCATGCCCGACTCGTACATAGAACCTGCCGGACAAGTAGATTTTCCTGGCTAGCTTGTCCGGGGACAAGTAAAGATCAACAAATAACTAGAAAATTTAATGCCCCCGTCTCAACCTTATCCACCTCAAACCTACCCCCCCCTCCCCCACCCCAATTTACTACCTTAACTTTTGGTTTGGTTCTGAGGAATGTGTAGGGGTATATTGCAAAGAAAGCATCTTGATGAGCCAAAATGGATTTTCAATATAACTTAATTTCAAGGAATGGTATATCATTCATCGGGTATGATGTAGAAAACTTATGTATAGACTTTAAAAGGTGCTTCATTCATATTTCTAACTGTGTATATAGTAGGTGATTTGATATTCAAATAAACAGAAGTTATCACAACAAACCATAAACAACTACCACTGACTGTCAATTAAATCTCAGACACAAGAAGTTTAAAATCTGTAACGTGAGAGCGACCACGAGCATGTGTAATGCATTTAATCCAAATACCAGATATAGCTGTCAAATCTATCAAACATGATGCACATGGTACCAAAGAATTTCATTCATAACATAGCTGACCAACATAGGGGCGGATCCAACAAACGACCGTGTGCATGTATAGTGCATTTTAATTTAAGTAACAGATACAGCTGTCCAATCTATCAATTATAAAGCATGTGATACCAATAATACAATTTCATTCATAACAACAATGACAAACACAATTAATGTTAGACATGTGATATAAAGGGTATCCTTCCAAAAGCTAAAATCAAGAATTCTGAGATAAGATAACGAGCGATTTAAACGAGGGTCAGGTTTCCCACTAAGTTGAACCTCTAAGCTGTCCGTGGATATGCTATGTTTTTGAGGGCATTCATAATTATGTTTAAGCAAAGATGCTAGGTTGATATCCTTACCCTCTATTATCTGTTTTTGTAAGTTTGGTGACACTATGTCAACGTTGGTGTACGAGTCTAATCTAACAACTTGGCATACGGTATTTTCTAGTGGTTGAGGATTGGATATGGCAGGGGTATTATTGTACCACTGCTGTAAGTTAAAACCATTTACATCGGACAGTTGTTTCTCTTTCTGTTGTGACTTCAATAGTTGCGTTACTGTTTCTTGCAAATTACTGAAGCATTGTGTTACAGACGTCAGTGCACCTAATATGATATTCATGTCATTACTTCCGCCCAAGCTTGCAGCAGAACTGCTGTGGAGCAGGGCGTTGGCATCAGATACAATGTCATGTGATGGTAAACCAGAATTAATGCGCTGCATACACGCTGTTGATAGATCACATGTCTGAACGGATGGTGATTCAGCGAAAATAGTACCAGTATCTGCATTATCATTCTGAACGATTTGAGGCACATCAGTTGAAATAGTGTTCATATTCTCAATAAATAATTTTCTTAAAACTATTTTTGGAGGATTTGCGGGCACTTTGATCCCTATTTGAGTCAAAGACGCTTCTAATTGTTCACAGCTCATATGGGTGAGGTCACTGGAATCTTTTGTTGCTGATACATTGATATAGGGATGCGATCTCTTCATTTGACGTTTTGACTTGCGTGACGTCGTGCTGAATTAAAAAGTTTATAACTCCTTACCGTCTAATTCAAAATATTAAATTCAAAATTATACTAAAAATGTATGTACTCGTCGGTCCAGCACTGAATGTTAATTTGCAGTATGAACACTTATTGTTGCATTCCTCAATATTGAAAAGAGTTTTTTTGTAGACACTATATAAAAAACGTCCAAGAATGTCCAGGTACATGTAAGAAATCCTGTTATAAACTTCAAAATTGAAAAAAGAAATTATAATTCCCAGAACAAGAAATGGCTGCCTTACTTCATCAACAGAGCCGACCAAATTATGACTGGGGTCTCCAATCTCAGTGCAGGGGTAAGAACTACTTTCATATATGTCATATTGTGGGGAAAGAGGCTACCAAATACTCTACTAGATGTTTACTATTCTACTGACTTTAATGAACTAACTGATCAGACATGTAATACATAATAGTGTCTGCAATGCGACAGGGTCCTTGTTATCTTTGCACACAACATCTAAGTGCTATAGCTTTGACCTCATGAACTTAGAAATATTTGCTTTGCTGAAATATTTGATTTAATGATGAATGTCACAATATACTTCATGAATAAACAATGATTATATAAATATAATCTCCCATTGTGTCTTAGTTTGTGTCTGTAAGACACATACAATGCCCCTGCGGTTATAATTGCAAAAGGTCAGTGGCTAAGTTCATATATGCACAATTTTGTAAGAAATTTTTGAAAATCAAAATCCATATAATATGCACACCTTCAGTGTTGGTACTAACTGTCTACAAAATATAACAGGTGTAGCTCAAAAACTGTAGGAGGAGCTAGCCGGACAAACCATATATCCTATAGGGATTTAGCAAAATCTGTCTAAGTTCATGCATCCATAAATTTGTAAAATATTGTTGAAAGTCAAAATCCACAAAATATGCACACCTTCAGTGTACGCACTAACTGTCTACAAAATATAACAGGTGTAGCTCAAAAACTGTAGGAGGAGCTAGCCGGACAAACCATATATCCTATAGGATTTAGCAAAATCTGTCTAAGTTCATGCATCCATAATTTTGTAAAAAATTGTTGAAAGTCAAAATCCATAAAATATGCACACCTTCAGTGTAAGTACTAACTGTCTACAAAATATAAAAGGTCTAGCTCAAAAACTGTAGGAGGAGTTAGCCGGACAAACTATGCATACTAAGTGTGATGAACGGACAGATGCATGGACGGACAGGGGTAAAACAATATGCCCCCCCGACCAATAGTCGCGGGGGCATAAAAATAATTTCTGTATAAAGTACTCTGAAAAGACAATTCCTCAAATGATAATATATCGTAAATATTGACGGTTATAGAGATAAATGTTTTGTTTTTTTTATATTGGAAGCAATCGTGTCAGTGGTGTTCCGAAAGCAGCTAAAAATAACCAGAATGTACATGTTCTAAGTTGAGTATTACAACCCAATTGCAATGATAATTGTACTGCATTTACCTAACGATAACAGGGAAAAACACCCAACAGACTGTTCAGTCTAAGGGGCTAGCCGATTTCTTATGTTTACTGCTGGATTCCGATAGTGTCTCATATTGCAATATCTGCAGAAATCATTCATGTTTATTGGCAAAATCGTGGACAGAATGGATACTTATTATCCCACCAGTAAAAAAAAATATCAAAGCGAAGTATGAAGACGCCACTAAAACTAAATACGTGGCTGGTTTGATAGATAAAGCCATTGCCAAGGTTAATCAAATTCAAAATGAACTTTATTGATACGAGAATATTCTTCAACACAGCGTATTCTGTATCTAATAACAACCGACTATTCTCTGACTGCACATTCCTGTCTGAAATCCAAATTTAAAATGGCCTTCATTTGGAAAGTGATCATTTAGACATGGATGTTTGTGTTAACTTTATTAAAACTATATTTCAAAATTTACGCAATGATGTAATAGACAAAGTTCAATTTAGCAACTGTGTTCGCAAGTATCAAATGTTTTCACAAAAAAAAACAGGACAAGTAACTTTTTCAGATTACTTGCCCGGGGACAAGAAGAACATTTCAGTATTTCCACACTCTTGTTTATTATTCAAGCTTACCTTCTAAACATTCCTTATAGCAATCATTCATCCTGCTTTTGTAAAGTCAAAGGTATTTCTGGATTTTACTACTAGTAGAGATGTGCATTTATATTTTTTTTTTTTAGGGGGTGGGGGGGGGATAAAAAAAAATTTTAATCTAGTTTTGAAGAGGAAATGGTTGAAAACTTATATACAGTAGGGCATCATATTCTAAACACTCCCTACTCAAAAATATTAGTAAGAATTTCTTTGTCATTCTCTGGTATAATATGTATGCATACAAATTTAAATTTGCATGTATGGAATAGCTCTGAGTGGAATTGCCATGTAATATTGCCCCCTGTCTAAAACCAGCATCTATATTTATGAGTGGAAGCCAATCTGTGCAGGTTTTTTTTTTATTGTATGTTTATATCTGTTTTTCTCTTTGAAATGTAATTATCAAGAGGGTGAGAGTTAGGATCCCATTCAACGGTTTAACCCCTACATATTTTTATGGGCCTGGATTTTCCTATCAGCATACATATGCCAAGGTCTCTTTTAAGCTCAATGGTTTGAGATGAACTTCTTTTCGTAACCATATCTTTCACATGTTTTTAAACTCGACAATGATTTGACGATGTTTGTGTTTTTATCATATATGGGTTATCTCCCTTTCAATGTTCATTGTTAATTTTTCATACATTGAATATTACAGCCATTTGAGATTAATAATACCTTCTTCCTTTTTAATATACTGAAGATTTTCCATAGTTCAGCAATATCTGTAGCGAAAGTAACATCTGTATCGAGGACTATCACCTGAAATATACAACTGCAGCGTTTATCAGCAGAAGTAAAGAGTACAGCTCAACTGCAAGCTAGGAGCCACTACATACTCATTTTAGGGTATAAGTAATGCTCCTTATTGAAGACCCTACAGTAACTGTGAAATGTAGAACAGCAATAAAAGCACTGTTCATTTACTCTAATTTGTGTCTAAATGTAAATTTGGATAGTCTCTTATGTTCATTTACATCCATAAACTTTTTTCATCAGTTTTTACAATGTGTTAATATTTACAGTAAGTGAGTGATTGTTGTTTAACGCAAATTCAGTAATTTTTCATCTATATCATGACATGAAATAGTTACTTTTCAATGAAATGATGATGATGTTCTCTTTGTACCAGACTAATACTCTGAGTTGGATTTTTATAGAGCTAGCTCACTGAAACAGTGGGTAGACATGTCACTTCACTCCAACACATTATCCCGATTCCAAGCCTACCCAGCTTTGCTCTTACTCCTCAATGCTGCCTGCTTAGTGGAGAAGCAACAAATTTCAATCTTATCATTTTTAGTCTTTAGTTTGAACTTGACCTGGGCTCGAAGCCACGATCTACCGTATTCGAAACAAGCAAGCAATCCATTACACCGCTACTGCGGTTCTGTTCCACAATCAATAAGAATATCTTACACATATTACTGGTACATAATTTCTTCTGATATTTGACTTTAAGATATAACTGAAATATTGTTGAAAGTGGCATTAAACACCATAAACCATCAAGCAACAAACCGATATTTGACTTACCTTTGTCAAGTTCTGTGGTAACGTCTTCGGTAATGTCAATTTCATCAGTCCAAAAACTCCAGAGTAATGTTTATTTGATATCCACACAACATCTTCCTATAAAATAAAGAGAAATACAGTGAAAAGTGTCTAAACTAAACCACACTGGGAACACCTTTTGTGTTAAGTTTATACAGGTTAATTTAATGAGATTTACTACATTTGAATTTTATTTATAGTTCGGTTTATACATGGTTCAGCTTTATTCAGGATTTGATTTGGATAGGTTTCACTGTACTACCTTAACCAACATCTATTTGTCTGAATGGCCAACACAAAAAAAATGGAGGAATTTTTATCCAGGGTTATCCTAATAAAATAAATGTGTCACTGTACCATCACCAATTTCCCATTCATCAAATAAAACAAGTGCTGAAACATGAGGATGTCTTGTTTGTCCCTAAAAAGGACCATTCATTTATGGTCTCCGCAAGAAACAGTCTTACTCACAAAAGTTACATAGAAAATAAACAAAACCATTAAAGCACAAAACAGTTGTGATGGTAAGGTGACAAGTGTCTGACTGACATGTACACTTCAATATTTCATTCTGGAAATGTTAGAATGAATAAGCCAGAGCCATTGCAGTTTTCCCAGTTTTCCGGTTGTTGACTGATTTTGTCTGTTTGTTGACTTATGAGTTTTGCCTTTCCTTTTGGAAGATTGCTCGGTGTTCGGTAATTTTGTTATTACCCTTATTTTCATTATGAACTGAATCTAAACCTTATTTGCATTCATTTAATCTATAAAATACAGTAGAAAACTAACAAACAGAATTACTTTGATTTATTTTATGATTTTGTGAGCATTTTACTTGTTTTTTTAAGTTGCTAAATTCAAAATGTCATCAAATTGGAAAATATCAGTAACTTAATTACATCACCATTTAATTATCCATATAAGAAAAACAGCTGTAACCATGAAGGTTAGTTATCACATGTATTTGTTTCCATTACTGACTTCCACTTCAAAAATACACGTTTGCATTTCCTACTAGAATCAAAATAATTCATGGAAGCCATAATTTGTATAACGTTTTAACATATGAAACATTATTTTCGTTGCAATAGCTCTGGATAAAATTTTACGAAAATGATGTTAATCATGTTAAAACTGGATTTCTCCCATTATTACGGTGTTTTAACCCCACTGAACCAGTGGTGGAAAAATCTGTAATCCTCTAGAGGATTAAAATGTCTCGTGCCTTTTCCCGCATTAATTTCAAATTTTGAAATAAAGTTTGTGTTAAATAATGGGAGAAACAAATTCTCCTTCAGTTGCCCATATGGGTTACGATATTTCTCCACTCTCGAGAGTTAAATTTAAAATTTTACTCTCTTGAGTGGAGAAATATCGTAACCCAAAGGCAACTGAAGGAGAATCTATATATAAACTACTGCTTCCATGAATTATTTCTTAAACAATTACAATCCTATTCTTATATCATCATTCTCATGTATCTACAAAAAATGTTTGATAGCACAACAATGTTTGAATAGAAAGTATATACCTGGATTTTGTCTGTTGAATAAAAGCTGACACTAACTGCAATATAAAATGATATGAGCCTTATACTTTGATTTACAGAATAGAATGGTACATTGATTATGATGACAATATAATAATGGTGGTTGTTATGATGTTTAACACCACTTTAAACAATATTTCTGTTATATCGTGGCAGCCAGTTTTATTGATAGAGAAAACCACTGACCTGCTGCAAGTCACTGACAAACATTATCACATAAAGTTGTATCGAATACACCTCGCCATGAGTGGGATTTAAAATCACAACTTTAGTGGTGATAGACATTGATTGCACAGGTAGTTGTAAATCCAACTACCATACGATCACGGCCACGACAACACCTAGAATGTTATAATTTCACTATACATCTAATTAATATTTTAAATCTTGACAGAACAAGTGATTACATAACCATATCATGCTGCATAATTTTTAGAGTACAAATCATCATTTTATTTAATCATTTTCGCCCTGCCACCTATGTGTGTTTGTCAAAAGCCAGGACCTGAAGGTGTCAGGCTGTTCGCTTTGTTGATATTGTTGACCATCACTGTTTAAACTTTCTTTTCATAAATTACTACAATTATCAATGATCTGTCAGCCTACATTTTGATTAGAGCTATTCTATAAATTATTTAACTTCTACTTTGTGTATACAGTGGCATGCCCAGATATAGCTCAACTGCAGGCTAGGGGACGTTTCATGTTCATTTACATCCACATTCGTTCTTATAAATTCACAGAATTTGAAACATTTCTAAATTCTTAGTTTTTTGTTTTCTTTTTGAATTCTTTGTTTCTAAGTTTGACTTTAGAGATATTAAGACCAAAGTTTGAGGACATACCTTCTGGTACGTTCCAGGTTTCAAATAGATGACGTAGAATCAGTTCAGCTATAGGATCAGATATAAAGTGGAAATGAAGTGGGTTCTTCCTGTAGAACAGGACACTTTTAATCAGTGTGACTACACTTCTCGTTGCACTGTGTCCAGCACATACAATAGCAACATGTATGACCTGTTTAAAACAGAAAACAAATAACAAAATACAAAAATGTAATACTGGTTATCGTAGCTTTACAGTGGTAATTAAAATTTCAGTATATATTCAATAGATTATTCAGTCTTCACAATGGGCACCGGTCCTTCATCCCAATACTAGTAAACCTTTGTTAGGATCAGTATATTTTTCAATTTTTATATAGAACTATATAAAAATAAATTAAAGAATTTGATTCAGTCCAGTGAATTCAAATTTTCATTTCGAGGACTGCCGAGTGATTGTTGTTTAATGCCAAATGCACATTTTTTTCATCTATATCATGGCAAGAACAAATTACCTTCCATGACATCATGATGATGTCCACTTTGTACTAGACCAACAAACTTAGTTGGATTTGCATAGTGCTGGCTCACTGAAACAAGTCTGCGGGTAGACATGTCGCTCCACTCGGAGTTGGACATATTATCGTGATTCTTTGCTCTTACTATGTAATGCTGACTGCTTAGTGGGTAATGGAGAAGCAACAAATACCTAGTGGGGCTTGACCTCACTATCTACTGCACTCAAGGCAAGCAGGCAAACTATTAAACAATCTATATGGTTTTAATGTACTAGACTGAAAGTCTTCACCAGGATGTAAAGTCTGATGGTGAGAATGGCAATCTAAGGCAAACATGTGAATTTATTATTTTATGGTTTTAATAACATAGAAATAAAATAAGCAGTATTTACTTCTCAGTATATGTAAATTTTTATTTTTGCACATACCTCAGACTTTGATATTTATATTTTTGTACATACCTCAGACTTTGGTATTTCTAATTTTGTACATACCACAGACTTTGGTATTTTTATTTTTGCACATACCACAGACTTTGGTATTTATATTTTTGCATGCATAGTCTGATAAATACCTGGCATGCCTCATACCTGGCATCCAATGCCAGGTATTTATTGCTTTGTGATTAACCCATCTCCACAGTTGGTTCCAATATACAACAGGAAATGNTTGTATATTAGATGACCACAGGGGTCCAGTTTTATGACTTCATGGTCAGGCATGCCAGGTATCGGAGGCATGCGAGGTATTTATCAGACTATGCCTTGAGCTGTACTGTACCTCACTCTTTGGTATTTATATTTTTGTACATACCTCAGACTTTGGTATTTATATTTTTGTACATACCTCACTCTTTGGTATTTATATTTTTGTACATACCTCAGACTTTGGTATTTATATTTTTGTACATACCTCACTCTTTGGTATTTGTATTTTTGTACATACCTCACTCTTTGGTATTTATATTTTTGCACATACCTCACACTTTGGTATTTATATTTTTGTACATACCTCACACTTTGGCATTTATATTTTTGCACATACCTCACACTTTGGTATTTCTGGTTCAGCATTTAGACATCTAATATGTGTTTTATTATTACCATCATTAGTATCATTCTGTACAGCTATACTCATTTGTAATCCTAACAGCTTGTTCCTTGCTTTGCTTTTAATATACAGAATAAAGTGAATTCGTTTTAATAAAAAAAACATTCAGATTAAATTAATGCACATTCTCTTTCATATGCATAATATTCTCTCCTATTAGGATATAAAAATAAAATAAATCCAGTAGTGTTACCATGTTACAATACTAGTTGAGACTATAATGAACACCAAAAACACCAATATACTTTCAAATATCTAATAACAATGTTGACCTGTAGACTTTGGCACCAAACTCTAGACTGAAGCAAATTTAACTTTTCACGGTAATTAAAGTTCTATGCACTATTGATATTGGAACTAATTTATGGTCAGACTGCTAACAGACAGACATATTCAATGTCCTAAGTGTTGGTCAATTAAAGTTTATAACAGCACATGGTCATCTGTGTGAATAAACAGAAATTCTTGTAAATAAAGTCGTTAACCACGTCTCTGCAGAATTAATGTTCCTTCAAACTAAGATAATAATAAAACTGAAATTCCTTTACATAACATACCACTTAAGAAGTTTGAGTAGAGGTATCTTGATCACTAGGAGTGCCTGTGTGGCTCAATGAGTTAGGTAGTTGGATTACCTATAGCTAACAACTCATACAAGCCTATCACCAATACAGCATGGGTTCGCGGCCGGCTTTGTAAACTGCACTCGGCTCGCAGCCGCAAGTGATAAAGTTTACCAGTTGCTTGCCCATGGTTGGTTGGTTCTCTCCGGGTACTCCAGCTTCTTCCACCACTAAAACTGGTCATTATGATATAGCTGAAATATTGCTGAAAGTGGCATTAAACACCAAAAATCAATCACTAGGAGTTTCATTTGTATTACAGCAAAATTAACCTTTCTATGGTACACTTACACTTTGAATGAATGAACTATTCAAAGAACAATAGGTATTGTATTTATTATAAGTGACAAATCATCTTCTAAAAATATAAATACCCTGACCAACACCATCTGACACATGAGACTTAAATTCCATTGCAATAAGTAATGTGTCTCATAATTATAAATGAATACCTTAGCTGTTTTCTGAGGACTCTGTTTTCTTGGTCCACTTCTCTCAGTCTCTGTGTAAATCTGGACTCCAAATTTTGCCCTGAACGGCCATCATAGTTTGGTATCTCTGTGAAAAATATAGAAGAAAACACTTCCGTCCTTTTAATTTCTGACAACATACATTGTACGATAGGATTAAGTTATTGGTATTTATAATATTTGTCATTTTCAGTAATATCGTAACTTCAAGATTTCATCATTTACATTATAAATTGACCACTGAAACCCCTACATCTTAATTATAACGTGCTTTCACTGACATTATTGAAGTGGTTGAAATTTGAATATTTCTTTGTACATATACATGTACATAAACATACATGTAGTTGAATCTTTCTATGTACATATACAATGTACATAAACATAGTTGAATCTTTAAAATTCTCCTACTAATAATATGTGAAAAATCTTTTAAAAATTACATGTACCATTAATCTTTAAAAATGTTTTAATTTTTAAGATTCTTTTAATACACATATAATAATATCTTTCACTTTCAAAAAACATGATACAATGTATCATATTAATATAGAATATTAAGTTGGTATCATGGAATGAGAAAGAAAAAAGAAACAGTTTTCATTTATTTTGGACGTCTGAGAAGGATAAATCCTGAAATACATGTACATGTATTCAAATTTGTAATTCTTAAGTCACTTGAAGTTGGTTTGTTTGGAAAAAACAACTTTCAAGCGTAGCTATTAAAATGGAAACACAACCAAAATGAAACAAAACAGGAGAAATAAATAGGGAGCTGTTGTCTGGGGGCTTTTGTCCTAGACCCGTTATAAGATTGTAATCATGTTTTACCATCTGTAGTTAATGCTAAGTAGACAAGCAGACATGTTGGAAATGCTCCTATGATAAGTAACAAGACCAGAGTCCTCTGTTTCATCCTTATCAGCATTCTGATAAGGCATGTTTTGTGCTTCTACTTTCCATACAGGATTCAATGGCAGTACCTGAAATAAAGACACACTTTTAGTTTTAATTTTAAGGGTAATGGTGTTTAATGCCACTTTCAACAATATTTCATCTATATCGCAACAGTCAGTTATATTGGGGGAGGAAACCGGAGTACCAGGAAAGAAACAATATCCTGTCGTAAGTCACTGACAAACTTTATCACATAATGAAGAAAATGTTGTATCAAGTAAATCTTGCCATGAGCAGGATTCAAACTCACAACTTTATTTTCAACAATGTTAGTGTTGATAGGCACTGATTGCATATATAGCTAGTTGCAAATCTAACTACCATACGATTACAACAAATACCACCCTGATAATAAAGATTGTAATTTGAACTTAGAAGAACACAATATTCAATCACAAATCTCAAAAATGATGTGGCTTTGTGGGATCACCTTTTATTGATTGGTTACTTTCCAATCTAAATCGCCTCTTTTAAAAAGAAATGAGAACCCTGCACCAGTCCATATAATTATCCAAAGGTACCCAAAGGGACCTAAAATTTACCAAAAGGGACCATAAAATATACTTTAATTGTCATTGGAATAGGAATGTGTAATTAATTTGTGTATTTGACATTAAATTTACTCTTTTTAGACGTGTATTTAATTACCTGAATCTTGACCTTCTAAAATGGATTACTACTGAACCTAGAGGCTCACATGAGCCTGTATCACTCACCTGACATAACTAAGTCCTCTTAAGAATGTCTGCATGCCGAATACATCTAAGTTACTATTCAAATCCCATAGGGTTCTATGTTAAAACTATGTCTGCTCATGGCAGCCATCTTGGATGGAGGTAGTAGTCACCGGACACAATTTTAAAAGTATACTACCCAAGGACCATCCATGCCATATTTGCTTTAAATTGGCTGACTGGTTTCAGAGGGAAGACTTTTAAACAATTTTCCCATAGGGTCCTATGTTAAAACTATGTCCGCTGACTGC
>MJUT01048230.1:611506-634293 GCA_002080005.1 Gigantidas platifrons | reverse complement strand
TGTCTACCTTCAGACTGTAGCATATACAAATTTTGCTCGTCACAGTTTAAAGGAGGGTTCATCAAAAACTACTTGTTAGCTCACCTGACCCGAAAACCACTGGGCCAATTTGAACCAAACTTTGGTGGAATGGTCCTTGGGTGGTCCCCTTTCAGAATTGTGTCCAACAATCCCCCCGCCAACCAAGATGGCTGCTGTTACTAAAAATAGAAAATTCAGCAAAAAATCACTTAAAAATTATCTTCTCTGAAACTGCTGGGCCAATTGGTCCCAAACTATGGTGGAATGGTCTTCAGATGGTCCTCTTTGAGAATTGTGTCCGACAACCCTGGCAGCCAACCAAGATAGCCGCCGTTACTAAAAATAGAAAATTTGGCAAAAAATCACTTAAAAATGATCTCCTCTGAAACTACAGGGCCAATTGGGCCCAAACTATGGTGGAATGGTCTTTAGGTGGTCATCTTTCAGAATTGTGTCCGACGACCCCGGCCAAGATGGCCACCGTTACTAAAAATAGAAAATTCAGCAAAAAATCACTTACAAATTATCTCCTCTGAAACTGCTGGGCCAATTGAGCCCAAACTGTAGTGGAATGGTCTTTAGGTGATCCCCTTTTAGAATTCTGTCTGACGACCCCGGCCGCCAACCAAGATGACTGCCGGTACTAAAAATTGAAAATTCAGCAAAAAATCACTTACAAATTATCTTCTCTGAAACTGCTGTGCCAATTGGGCCCAAACTATGGTGGAATGGTCTTTAGGTGGTCATCTTTCAGAATTGTGTCCGACGACTCCGGCCGCCAACCAAGATGGCCACCGTTACTAAAAATATAAAATTCAGCAAAAAATCACTTAAAAATTATCTCCTCTGAAACTACTGGGCCAATTGGGGCCAAACTATGGTGGAATGGTCTTTAGGTGGTCATCTTTCAGAAATGTGTCCAACGACCCCGGCCGCCAACCAAGATAGCCGCCGTTACTAAAAATAGAAAATTTGGCAAAAAATCACTTAAAAATTATCTCCTCTGAAACTGCTGGGCCAATTGGGCCCAAACTATGGTGGAATGGTCTTTAGGTGATCCCCTTACAGAATTTTGTCTGACGACACGGCCGCCAGCCAAGATGTCCGCCATTACTAAAAATAGAAAATTTGGCAAAAAATCACTTAAAAATGATCTCCTCTGAAACCGCTGGGTCAAATGGGCCCAAACTATGGTGAAATGGTCTTTAGATGGTCCCCCTTCAGAATTATATCCGACAACCCACCCGCCAAAGAAGATGGCGGCCATTGCTAAAAATAGAAGATTAGCAAAAATTCACTTAAAAATTATTTTCTTTTGAAACTGCTGGGCCAACTTTGAGCCAGGTGAGCGATTACAGGCTCCTAGGAACCTCTAGTTCTCAGCATGATACAGATGAGTGAGTTTGATTTTTATAGTGCTAGCTCACTGAAACAACAGTCATGGTAGACATGTCGCCCCACTCCAACACATTATCCTGATTCCGAGCCAACCAGTCTTTGATCTTTCCCCTTAATGTTGTGTGCTTAGCAGAGAAGCAACAAATACCAATTTTATAGTCTTTGGTTTGACCCGAACGGGTCTCGAACCCCATGCTCTACCACACTCGAGCCGAGCACACTATCCATTACGCCACTGATACAGATGAACATTTTTATAGTGGATATATCTTTTATCAAATTATCACTGTTTGTAGTCGTAAATTTTATTTTCCAATAATAGTGTACTACACAATTATTAAAAAGTGCAAACTATTTTTCCTCAAGACCAGTATATTTGTCTGTCTTTATATTACCATACTCACCAGATATTAAATAAGAGATTCCAAAAAGTGTAGCTTGATTGACTTTTATGTTTATTTTATGATGCAGGTAGATTTGAAGATTCACAGGTGTTATCAGAGCTAGTTTATCTGGCATCCAATCTTCTGGTGCTGTTGAATGATACCATATTCAGACAAACAGCCAAAGTTTTAAAGAATATTGTAAGTGACACAATTGATAAGCTTTAAGAAGTCTTATTAGGGAAGTATTGAAATCTCATTAAGAGTTTAAAAGTTGTCCGTTTTGTGCATAACCTAATCAAGATTACTTCCCTTTATGCTTTCTCTTCACCTTATGAAGTATAAAGTGAGTCAGAGGAGGGGTTCATGTTGTGGGTGGTGCGATTGAGGACCAGCCAAGTATGACTAAATGCAGTGTGTATAAATAAAATAAGAATTGAAGACATTTGCACTTTAATTAAGGAAATGATCATAAACTAAGGTTCAACTATCTCAGTTGCTTGCCCATGGTCAGTGGTTCTCTCCGGGTACTCTGGATTCTTCCACCACTAAAACTGGTTGCCATAATATAGCTGAAAGTGGCGTTAAGCATCAAAAATCAAATCAATCAAATCAAATATCTCAGGCATAGTTAATGGTGTTATTTTTGTTTTGACCAACTTTTGTAATGAGGAAGTTGTGAATTTTGGAAGCTTTGCAGAGTTGTTAAGTCATGTTAGTAACTGACCAACGTTCAAATGTTAATGTTTACCATTAGTAGATTTAGCTGATGTGAACATTTTAATAAGCGATAAAAAAATATTGTTTACCTTTACTCTAAGCTAATATAATGAATATTATGCCAATAACCTCTTATTTTCGATTTGCAGTTCCATCTTTTATTTCTGAATAAAATAGCCTTCAAAGCTTTACTATTTATTGAAAAACAAGAACCTTGCCAATAATACTGATGGGATAACTTTAATTGGGACACATAAAAATGTATCCCATCAGAATTATTTGCGAGGTTGTGGAATAATGATATTGTAAGCCTTGTATTTGTTCAATTCAATTTTTAACCATAGAAACATAATTGTCATAGTTAATACACATTATAAAGTTATAATTGTAACATTGATACATGCATGTTGAAATTCTCAGTTTTAAATCATTCTTCTAAAATAACAAAAATATCTTATATATTTTTGTTAGTCTATTGTCTTACACTAGTCAGTAATGTTTATTAAGGTTATATCTCCTTGTTATTTGTAGTTACACTAGTCAGTAATGTTTATTAAGGTTATATCTCCTTGTTATTTGTAGTTACACTAGTTAGTAATGTTTATTAAGGTTATATCTCCTTGTTATTTGTAGTTACACTAGTTACTAAGGTTATATCTCCTTGTTATTTGTAGTTACACTAGTTAGTAATGTTTATTAAGGTTATATCTCCTTGTTATTTGTAGTTACACTGGTTAGTAATGTTTATTAAGGTTATATCTCCTTGTTATTTGTAGTTACACTAGTTAGTAATGTTTATCAAGGTTATATCTCCTTGTTATTTGTAGTCTGTTCCAGTAGAAAGATGGAAGAGATTCCTAACAGTGTTAGAGTACGGAGAAGTTTTCCTAGAAATGGCAGCACAGAGAGCATGGGGAGAAACAGGCAGATGGTTCATAATACTGGTTGTACAATTAACAAAGTTAGTCTTACTATATTTAGGCTTTGCTACACCTACAAATTACATACATAACTGATTATTTTGTCCAATTTTCACATATTGAAACTATTCACCCCAGATTTTAGCTCACCTTATCAAAGATCAAATGAGCTTTTAATATCAACTATCCGTCTGCTGTCATTAATTTTTTCACATTTTACTCCAGATGTGCAGTACAGGCTCATCCGAGCCACTAGTTTTATTTTTTCTCTTATCAACTACATTGTATGAACTCCCAAATATTTCAACTCAGATTCCTGAAACTTTTCAGAATGTTTTTGTAAATAGCATAGCTGTGTTTATCATATAGAAAATCTTATTATTTTTAATTCAGAACTGTACTACGAATGATGTTGCTATGGAAACACAAAGGTGGATTTCAGCCAAAGCCTCCACAACCACCTCTTGATCGAGACCAGCTATTACCCAAGTTAAAGAGAAGTGTTTCTAAGGTATGCTGTGAATAATTTCTGTTCCTGTAATTTTTTGCCACATAACTACATCAGTTTGTCAGGACATTTTTATGCCCCACATATAGCTTTACGATTTGTCTGTTTGTTTGTTCATCTCTCTGTCCCACTTCAATTTGTGAATGCGAATCTTCTGAGGTTGTTTGTCTAATAGCTGTCATATTTGGAAGGATAGGGTTATTGCCTTTATTTTGAAATTTTCTACATGTGTTCTTCAAACAGGTCTGACCTGGCTCTTATTGTTTCGAGATAAAAGGGGTGAATGGGAGCCAAAAGGGACCAACACCAATAATGATATTTGGTATGGGATCATGTTGTTTAAGAAGTAATTCATGGATGACATATTTTGTAGGAGATTTTAACATGGATCACATTTTTATTTGTTTAAAAAAAGTAGTTTATCAGTGGTGGTCAACATTTCCACCAATATCAACGAAACAAACAATCACCTCTAACCTCACAAACTACTGAACACACAAAAAGACCATGAAATATTGTGTTGAAAATTCCTTCTAATGCAACCATTCCTTTATAATTTGACATTGTATTTTTATGTGGTATGATGTTTTAGAGAGATACAAAAATAATTATATTATAAATTTAACCATTTAGCCACGGTTGAATGTTTTAAAGTTTATTGTCCTTATTTGTAGGAACTGATCGATTTAGAAGAAAATTTGGATGGTGAAAATGAGACTCCTACCTTCACATTGAAGAGTTCTGGTCGAGTGATGAGACGGCTTTCCACTTGTAAGTAAACAGTAGTGAAAGTTAGATTTTTATAATGCAAGTTTTAAATAAAATGTGAATTTATTTTTCATTCATTAGTAAAATATTTTATAAGGTCACCCCATCTGCAATGATAAAGGGGCTTTATGTGAGGGTTGATGTCTCTTGAGGGGACAATTTTAGTAGTATTTCACTATCTCAGTACATTTGAAATCTGGACTGCTAAAAAGAGAGTGGCCTTATAAGAGGGTTGGTGTCTCTTAAGGTGGTACCATACACTTCAGGTGAAATTTGATCTGCTCGTTTAATTTTCTTATTTTTTTGTCAGTGTGTTTGAATATATCCACTGTAATAAATATCAAAATTTTAACAAATTCCAACCAACAGACTCCGAGCTATAAATTCACTAGCCACATAGCGGCTTTTCTCTCTGTGGTTTTGATCACCGAGATGCTTGAAATCTGCATACAAACATCACATGATCAAAACGTTCAACTGATTTTAAAGAGTTTTCTCCCTGTAGTGTATGGTACCCCCTTAATGGACACAATTTTAGTAGTATTTTACTATCTCAGTACATATAAAATCTGGACTGCTAAAAAGAGAGTGGCCTTTTAAGAGTGGGCTACTGCATACTACTGTATTTAATATTTATCAATTTTCAGTTAGGTTTGGTTTTTGAAATATATTGTGATTGACATCATATGATTAATTACTGAAGCTAAACTTTATAAGGATCAACAAAAACAAATTTTAGCAGTGTTCTTCCAGTTAGTGAATACAATGTATACATTGCATATAATTATTAGGCAGATGTTCCAAATCAGATAGATCTTGTTATTTTTCATTGTCAATATAGATACAATATGCTTATTCTTGTATGATTTTTATTTTAGCTCCTCCGATCAACTTTAGAACCTGGAAATTGCCTACAGATGAAAAATCAAATAATTCCAAAAAGACATCATATAAATTTACACCAACAGCCTTGACCAATCAAAGACTTTATGGAGAGACTTTATATATAATCAAACCTTTACTTCATTGTATCCTTTTATCAAACTTTTATTTTATTACCATAATAAGGTTTGTACAATACACTCTTTAGAACATTTCACCAGTTCATGTGAGTATTATACACAGATATAAAAGGTTTTCTCTGATTAGCAAGATTTCCTCTTTTTTTAATAAAATATTTTAAAAATAAAATTTGTCAAACTTGGTCCAAACTGCTTTTAAATGAAGATTTTCTTTTTTCAGTGATCCAATTCAGCATGTTGGTGTAATTTTTTTCTCGCCGTGATATAGCTGAAAAATTGCTCATTTAACAACAATCAAGTTGAATAACAATCCCTCATTTCATTACCGGTAACATTTTTTTGAAAATAAATTTGGTGTGCAAATTGTTTTTCATTTCATGACCTCTGGTATTAACCTCTAATGTTTCTCAAAAAAGGATGATAAATTAAGAGGCTGTACAGTAAATATTTATTTGTTATTTTACCATAACTTTCCTCAGTATTATCAATGCGTTTATGTGGTGTGGAATCATGGAAACCATTTTTACTTTCTGGTTTTGCAGATATATCTAGGTAAGATTTAAAAGTTTTGACAAATATCCTGAAATTGCTACCGGTAATTTTATTTTTTTAAATATGTACAAATATATATAGTACAGTAGAACATTGTTTTCTCACTTTTGAGACAGACCCGTTCCTATTTTTAGCGATGTGAGATTGTCTTATCTTGCACTAGTGCAAGACAAAAAAATCATGTGCGTTTTACCGGCAAATGCATGCTGTACAGTAAAATGTCAACTGCCCCCCAGTTCTCCACGCTTCACCAATAAAACCATGATTCTATTACATAAGTATTTTTAAATTAATGTATGTATACTCTTTCTGCTAGCTAACAATTTAACTATCGTGCATCTTTCGTGTTTCACGGTGTATGACTCTCTTCCAGTCGTTTGTTTACTTTGAGTAAATAATAGAGTGCTCTCCCTTGTTAGTAACTAACGCTAACTCCCTTTGACCAAATTCAAATATTTTTTCTCAGCCACAGGATCGCTGTTGTAGTGTTGAGTTACATTTATCATATATTTATTAAATACATTGTATTTTATTATGAAATACATTTAAAATATTGCCAAGACACGGATGCATATGAATAAATTGAATATTTACTTCAGCAATGGAAACAAAATTTGCGGGAAAACGCTCGATCGGGAATGTAAACAAAACAATTAGGTAACAGCTGATAAAAGTGAGAAATAAAATCAAACACCGGCAAAAAGTGCAAGACAGGGAAATCTCCGACACCCTCGGGTAAGATTTCCCTGTCTTGCACTTTTTCCGGTGTTAGATTCTATATATCTCAAACTTTCAAGAAAATGTAGCTTGAAGGAAAAAAAGTTTGTTTCTAGTAGCTTTCAATTTAATTTTTCACAGATAACAAGGCAAGAGATTCAGGTTTTGGGTTAGCCTGTAGTTTTCCTCATCTTAAAAAGTTATTTTATTCTATTCATCATAATTTTTAGACTCTTCATTAGACCAAAATTCAAGATTTAGCTTTGCAAGAATTGGGCACAATTTATTTTGTTGGTCTGGTTGGAAGATTTTTATTTGGTTTTATACTGGCTTTTTCTCTGACATATTCTATGTTAAAATGTTAACGTTTTCTTCTAATCGACCCTTTTTATCGTTTTCATCTGAATGAGATTAACTTTTTCATGTCGAGTAAGAATATGAAATAAAAATGAATGCATTATGATGTCATTTTTTAGCACTTCAGCTTTCTGCAGTTCTCATTGGATTTATATCAAATTGAGCAGGTGTCAATAACATGAAATTATTATCAAAGTAGAAGAGTTATTGCTCTTTTTCTACCTGCCTTATGACACACTCTTTCCTATTGACAGATTATTACTTTTCACTATTGTGTTTTATTGACCATCTACTTTCATTTTCATACTATTTTTAGTCTATGTATGATTGGTGACCCCGAAGACTTGAACCAGGAAGAAAAACAGGAGATAAAGAGGAGAACGTTTATGTTATTGTTTTATTTAATGAGGTCACCAATGTTTGACCGACACACAAAGTAAGTACAATATGTAATTGATAACTGATGAGGTTAAGGGTTAAGCCTGTCTTTACTGAGGTCGCCAATGTTTGACAGACACACAGAGTACAATAAATAATGGATAACTGTTGAGGTCAAAGGTTAAACCTGTCATTCATCTATAATAACTCACCAATGTGTGTAAATAACATGCTCGGATGTGTGTTTGACTTGTACAGTGAGGACTCGAGTACTTACTGACATAAAAGATCATGACAATGTACACCAACAATGTCTGAAGTCTCAGTTCAGATAATTATCAGTTGGAATCCCGCTCATGGCGAGATGTTCTCAATACAACATTATGTGATTAAGTTTGTCAATGATTTGCGATAGGTCGATGGTTTTCCCAGGGTACTCCGATTTCCCCCACCAATAAACTTGACCACCACGATATAACTGAAATATTGTTGAAAGTGGCATTAAACCATAAACCAGATAATGATCTCTGTATAGGGACATATCCCTTATTTTCATGTGATCATACTATTTACAACAATTTGTGTACAAGATGCCAGACCCAGTATAACAAAATGTTTTTTCTTATTTCAGAGCAAATATTTTGATGACGTTGAATTTTTTGTCAGATCACGTACCACTTACAGGCTTACTACTTCGTAAGTAAAAATAAGTTTTTAAAATGTCAAAAAAATATTATGATGTTTAATAAAAACATGCTGGAGTACTGAAAAAGCCAAGATATGTTCACCATACATGTACCTCATTCACATCTGTGATATTTCATAGCACTGTATTATTAATTTAAGGGCATATACATGTAAACATGACATATTACTGTAGATTGTGCATCCTTGAAATTATTTATTTTTGGAAACAGATAATTACACAAACAGGAGAAACAACATGAATTAGAGGAGAACATGACTGTATTTGACAAGTTATCAATGTTCAATAGATTTTCTAACCACATCAGTGGTTTAATGGTTAATTAGTGTTCTCGTCTAGATTGCTGTTGATCGTTGGTAACGGTTTGAGTCACAGTCTAGTCAAACCAAAGACTATAAAATTGATATTTGCTTCTACTAGGCTATTAGCACATAGTGTTAAGGACTAGTAGCAATGATAATTTGGCTCGGAAACAGGATAATGTGTCAGAGTGAGGTGACAGGTCTATCCTCGAAACTATTTTTTCATTGAGCTAACGGTATAAATATCCAACTAAGTGTGTTGTTCTTGTGTTAAGCAGACATCATCTCATCCTAATGCAACTTGTTCTCTCCAAGATACAGCTGAAAAATTGCTCACTTGGCAGTAAACAACAATCACACACTCACTATTATATATATCATTAAGATTGTAATTGTCATCTAACAATGGTTTCAGTTATAGATTGATTGTGTATTGCCTTCCATTAAATTTGTATTCTTTTTAAAACTATTTATACCGTGCATATATTTTCATTTATTATTTACAGGTCCTTTGGCCCAATACCTACCAGCCTGGCAGAAAGTTTACTTCTATCTGTGGTCAACATAACCATACTTTGTTGCTATGTACATTTGACTGCTCACTAATTTTCATTTTATATCTAGCTTATCAACTATCATTCAAGACAAATATATATACTGTTATTGTCATTTTTGTTATAAATGTAAAAATCTTATGGTAGCTACCATCATGGCCTTGATTGTATAAAACTAGTAGTGTGATTTACATCAGTATATGCTCGCAGTGAACTAATGTTGAAAGTTATGTTAAACACCATAACCCAAGCTCTATTACCAATAAAGCTGTGAGTTCCATTCCCACCCATGGTGAGGCCACTGGCTGTCACCCACAGCGGACCACACTCCGAAACTGCCCACTCATTTTCACCAATCGGTCATCTGAAAGAAAATTATTCATACTCTTGAATAATTCATCTCTAATCTAATTGGCTCAGTGGTGTTTTGAGCATGTGAAATATTTGCACATTCTGCTATACCAGGAATTATACCCCCCGCAACGAAGTTGTAGGGGGGTATACTGGTTTCACCATGTCTGTCCGTCCATCCGTCCGTCTATGTCGTACGATAACTTGAGTTGTGTTTGTTAGAATCTTTTAAAATTTTATCAGCTGTTTACTGGTCAAGAGAGGAGGATCCCTTTCATTTTTGACGATTTTCACTTTTGCCGTTCCAGTGTTATTGGACTTGATATGACGGAAAATAGGATTTTTACCCTATGTCGTATGATAACTTGAGTAGTGTTTCTCAGAATGTTTTGAAATTTTATCTGCAGCTTGCCGGTGAAGAGAGGAGGATCCCTTTCATTTTTGACGATTTTCACTTTTGTCGTTCCAGAGTTATTGGACTTGATATGACGGAAAATAGGATTTTTACCCTATGTCGTATGATAACTTGAGTAGTGTTTCTCAGAATGTTTTGAAATTTTATCAGCAGCTTACCGGTGAAGAGATGGGGATCCCTTTCATTTTTGACGATTTTGACTTTTGCCGTTCCAGAGTTATTGGACTTGATATGACGGAAAATAGGATTTTTGCCCTATGTCGTATGATAACTTGAGTAGTGTTTCTCAGAATGTTTTGAAATTTTATGAGCAGCTTACCGTTGAAGAGAGGAGGGTCCCTTTCATTTTTGGTCAGAACAATCAGTAATGTTTTGGTTATGGAAATAGGTTGGACAGATGTGGGGAGCGGGGAGTATATCTTAGTGAGCTGTGCTCACAGTAATACTAGTTTTATATTACTTTTATATATTTTTTTGTAATTTAATTTGATTTGAATATTTCAATCTGATTGGCTAATTGTTATACTCGATAACCTGGGTTGGTATTGTGACGTCACCAATATGTTCATCCACCAACGACAAATTCAAATAGTCACATGAAATAATCGTAATTAAAATAGAGGAATCATTAAATTTTGTTGTAAAAATTAAATTATAAGGAATATTTGAAATTGTTGAACAGGTTATACGTGCATAACCTGGTTTGGGTCAGTTTACTCTTTTCATAAAACACTTCACGGTTTATTAAGCTGACCCAAACCAGATTATATCGTATAACCTGTTCAACAGTTTCAAGTATTCCTTAATTATTCAAAATTAATGTGCAAATTTTTTTGTATACTCAATTGTAAAGGGGCTGTCATGGTCGTGATCGTATGGTATTTGGATTTACAACTATCTATGCAATCAGTGCCTATCACCACTAAAGCTGTGAGCTCGAATCCTGTGATTGTCAGCAATATCTATTTCATAATTTATTACCTAAACCATTGAAATACTAAATATTCAGTGTTTTTCACATTGGGAAAAAGAAGGTTATGTTTAAAGTGTGATTGTCAAGAATTCCACCAATATCAACAAAATGAACAGCTACCTCTTGCCTCAAATCATTGAAGAAAAAAAGAACATGGCATATACTGATGGAATTTTAGGCCTCGACAATAATGTTTGCCTGCTTTGCGAACAAGTAACTTATGTTGATCACTTGTATCGCCGGACTTCTGGTAATAATTATTTTGAATAAATTAAAGAATTATTGCTGGTCAATTGTTAATTATTTATAGATTTATCTTTCACTCCTGAAATGAAAGAATTTTTATCAGTTTTTTTTTCACATATTTGTTTCGTCCTGAATATAGCTGAAAAATTGCTCGCTGGATGTTAAACATCAATCAATCAATCACATATTTGTTGCCATGTGTACATACTATTATATTACAAATGTTTTATAAATTCTTATACTGGTTCTGTACTGTACAATATTCGGAAACCAGTTGGTATGAATCACCTAAGTGCTTTAGTAAAGAGAAATTTGTTTGATTGAGTTCAAACATAATTCTGACAAAACATGGACAAGCATGGGCAACACCAAAGCCAACTATGTTAAAGAAATATCTTGAGGAGCAGAATATTTTTATTTTTGATGAATTGTACACAATCTGGTGACAATATTGAAGAAGAAAAAGCAGTCAACCTTCAATTTATGATTTGCTTGTTTGAACTGTGCATACCAATTGGCCTGGAAGTCTTAACAAAATAAATGCAAGGAAACGTTTTCTTTGATTTATTCTTATTTTGTTTATTTAGTATGTAAGAAAAGTTTGAAGTGAAGATATCAAATGGGTAATCAGAAGCTGTAAATTGAACTATAGACAACTGTAAGAATATATGTTATATGATCATCTAAAAAGGGTTGGCTTGGTTTGTGGGAGTATTGCTCTTTAGTTCATTGCGAAATTTTATTGGAGGACGTTTCTTATATGAAGAACCAACAGGACAACTTAAAATCTGCTTAATGTTAATTTTTTGTTGCAGTTTTAATCTTTTCCTGCAATGCTGCTTGACCACATTCAACCACGCTCGATTTCAAAAGATTGGAAAGCAAAATAATTTTAAAATCTTTGGGAGCAAGAAAACGAAAGTGCCTAAACAGGATAGACAAAATCTGCTATTGTCACATGTGACTGAAGGACGAAAGCCTTAGTTTTAATAATACATGTAATTACATTATTTAGGAACTGTAAATTTCAGTAATAACTATATCTAATAAACCATATCACTTTTATCAGTAAATGAGAACTAAAAGTAGAAATACTACATTATTTGCAGTGTACCTGGTAACATTGGAATATTTAGATTTGTGCAAAAGAGAGTAACAGGGACTAAAGAGTCCGAGGGATAAGGATTCAAAGTTTAGAATGATCCACAATGTTGAATAGTTATGACAATTATCTACCCACCACTAAATTCTCGGTTGCATATCTATTCTTTTCGTGAAATCACATTATATAAAGAGGTTGTTATGTGTTAATTTCATATTTTTATCATGGTATTATAGAGTAGCTTATGAAAAATCCAAGGTGAAAATCCATTTAGAAGTCCAGTCTATCTTTTAGATTATACCGTTACATGTCAGAAGTCCAGTCCGTCTTTTAGATACTGTTCCATGTCGGAAGTCCAGTCCTTCTTTTAGATACTGTTCCATGTCGGAAGTCCTGTCCGTCTTTTAAATATAGATTATACAGATCCATGTCAGAAGTCCAGTCTGCTTTTAGATTATATGGTTCCATGTCAGAAGTTCAGTCCGTCTTTTAGATTATATGGTTCCATGTCAGAAGTCCAGTCCGTCTTTTCGATTATACAGATCCATGTCAGAAGTCCAGTCCGTCCTTTAGATTATATTGTTCCATGTCAGAAGTTCAGTCAGTCTTTTAAATTATATGGTTCCATGTCAGAAGTTCAGTCCGTCTTTTAGATTATATGGTTCCATGTCAGAAGTTCAGTCAGTCTTTTAAATTATATGGTTCCATGTCAGAAGTCCAGTCCGTCTTTTAGATTATATGGTTCCATGTCAGAAGTCCATTCCGTCTTTTATATTTATTTTTAAAGGTAGTTATTGAGTACTAAAATAATGACAAAAAAGTTTTCAAGACGCTTTGTTTAGCACCTTGATATGTACCAATGGTTTCAGATGACCACGGATATATTCCGTTTATCTTATATTTACGATCCTTCACTCCTTTCCTCTGTAATGACTTGTCAGAGGATTGTTAACTCAAGTAACACGATAGGAGTTAATAATGGAGCAGGAATTACTAACCCTTCCAGAGCACATGAGTTGAGTTCATACCTCGGTATTTTTGTGTGGTTAATCATAGGCCGTGAATCGAAAAATGGCAGACAATACAATGGCCAAAAGAAAAAGAACAATAATCTACAAAATACTACACAGAAAACTAAAGATTTATTAACACGAACCCCTCTAAAAACTGGCGGTTATAAGCAGTATCTGTTCCACTAGTGACATATACACCGTGCTGCTCTTATTACAAACCAGTGATAAGTCATGATAGAGGAATGGGCTGTATGTGATTACGAAAAACAGAGCATGCATATCCGTGATCATTTATGACACAGATATTCCGTAACGGTTGACCGATCGAGCCGTGGTGACCAGCGTATAACTTTAGAAGTGATGGTTTCTTTTTAACCACTAGGAACACTTGGTTCGGTAGCTTTCAGGCACGGGATATTCAGGAATATGTGTACATGTGTTGATACACACGAAAGAACGTATTTAATTCAATTATCACGTGTATAATTAAAAGCAACTATTATTTGAATATAAACAGTTAGGTACATGAGTTCACATGTACACCTGGTTGTTAGTGGGTTCATGTGGCTGTTACTCAATTTTTAGTTAGTTTAAACATATTTTATTGTCCAAAAACATGACAATAGGATCAGATACAAGTTTTTCAACTTAGAACATCTTCTCCTTTACATAAACAATATACAGATACAGTTGAACATAAATACATAAAAGCTACAGTCTTTATTAATAATCAGAAGAAAAAACAACAAAAACAACAACATGAAATATACGAGTGTCACACAATTTGATATAATTTGCCAAATGACAAGTCGAACAGATCTTTACAATAATTGGACTAGTATATAGAACACACCTAAAATGAAGAAAATCAATAATTGTTATACAATCATCAATGTTACGTAGTGGGATTATTAATTCGATAAAGGTAGGATCTTTTAAAATTTAGTTTCAAAATATAATAATATCATTATTTATTCAATAAGAATTTTAACATAAAGTCACAGGGGCTTGAATCCCCTGTGCATAAAGTGCTCACACGTGTGTATTGCAACAATTACTAAGTCACATCAGGTCAGCCACAAACCAATTGTCACCTGATTATATTCACAATAATCAGCGGAAAGAAAAGCGACATGTTTCCTTAATATATGTCTGTACAGTAATGAATACATGCCTATTTGTGTCAATATCATAAATTTTACTTCCAAACAGCAAAGTGTTTAAGTCAATGTCAGGGGATGTCATAGGGAAAGGGGACGGAATCGGCAAATAATCATGCTAGAAAATGGCCGATTTTACCATTCGATTTATCTCGGGATTTTATAATAAATAAAGGAATTCTCGTCCAGTTCGCATATATCGAGAAACTTTTAATTGGTTCATTTTCTGACGTATTTGACGTGTGTGTGCTAATTTAGAATTGACCGAAATAAGTCGGAACATACCGAAGTATAATTATAATATATGGAAATAGACCGTAGGAAGTTCGGCAATATAATTAACCCTTTAGTGCCCAACCCCCCATCAATGTTAAGAAAAATTATGTTATTGAATAAAAATAAGTATTTGGGATATAATGTCTAATACAAATCAGGGCTTGTTTTAGGTTTTTCACTCGTTTTCCGGAAAATATGAAATGTAGCATATCTGCTACATCGGGAATCAAGAGAATGATGTATCAAATGTGCTACATAACTACTTTAGGAATACTGTTTAAAACAAAGCTAATTTAATTCAGCAACAAAGTGCATAACAGGAAACATGCAAAAAATGAAAAATAAAATATGTTAAGCTTCACAAATGAATACTAAATATCAGAATTGGTGATGTTGGATTTCTAAACTGAAGATTGTCTATTGACCAGTACTTTGTAAAATTGTGCTTACTGGTTTATATTATTACAACATATTGCATCTAAGTGTTATTTGACGTGCACATACATACAGTTCACATGAATATTGAATTAAATGCATAAAGCAAAAAAGCCATTTCTGTCCTTGCTCAAACACAAGTGCATGTGACATCGAAAGCATTTTGAGACGGAACTGCCAACCCTTCCGGAGCACCTGAGTTCACCCCCGGTTTTTAGTGGGATTCATGTTATTCAATCTTTAGTTTTGTATGTATGTTTTGTAGATCATTGTTTGTCATTTTGTACTTTTTCTTTCGGTCATTGTGTTGTCTGTTCTTCTTAGATATACAGATTCGGATTACCTCTTTGGTATCTTCAAACTCTTCTTACGTATGAAAATCCATCGTAACCAAATAATTAACATCTCTGTCTTTTCTCATCCCATATCTGATGGTGGTTTGTTCCATCCTTTTTAACAATATCTACTGGTTTTTTCATGGGTCATCCTGTTGGTGCTTTTATTTCCACTAATCCATCTGCTATTTCACTTGCAAAAGCACATACATGTAGCTTCATTGGCTTTATCTGGAGCATTGCACAGTGCCATTTGTAATATGCATTTTTTTTTATTGCGTGTATTTTTATTTAAGCATTTGGTTGATATAACAAAGGGGAGGTATGTGCGCCATTGAAACTGGTTTAACCCTATACTACCACTTCACTTTTGTGTGAAGTGCGTGTACCACGTCAGGTTGTCTCGACTTTATGTGTATACCTTTATGTCTGACTTGTTTTGTGTGTTTGGTGGGTGGGTAGATTCATAGTGGCTACGGATGGTATCAGTGTATTTGGATTGTCTGGTGTTTAATGTGGAGTTACTACTGTTATCTGCCCTTTTTTTAATTTCTTTTTTCTAAATTATCTCCCTTTGATATTTTCCTAATTACCAATGTAGCATATTTGCTACATTCTACTTTAATGATCAATTCCTTGAATTCAGAAACAAATTCATCTNTACTACCTTAACTTTTGGCTTGGTTCTGAGGAATGTGTAGGGGTATAATGCAAAGAAAACGTCTTGAAGAGCCAAAGTGGATTTTCAATATAACTTAATTTGAAGGAATAGTATATTATTCATAGAAAACTTATGCATAGACTTTATAAGGGGTTTGTGTCTGTAAGACACATACAATGCCCCCGCGGTTATAATTGCAAAAGGGTAAACCAATTTTTAGCTTATTCAGCATCAAGCAGAAATGACTGAAATAAATGAATCTGTACCTAACAATGTGATGTTCGATTGAATGATTGATTGAATGGAGTTTAGCGCCATTTTCAGCAGCATTTCTTTCAGCCATATCGTGGCGGTCAGTTTTAGTGGTGGAGGAAGCCGGAGTGCACGGAGGGACCCGCAAGTATAAGGAGCGTTGTTTACGTGTTAACAGGTTTCAGTGGCTAAGTACATATATGCATAATTTTGTAAAACATTGTTGAAAATCAAAATCCATATAATATGCACACCTTCAGTGTTGGTACTAACTGTCTACAAAATATAAACGGTCTAGCTCAAACACTGTAGGAGGAGTTAGCCAGACAAACCATATATTCTATATGGATTTAGCAAAATCTGTCCAAGTTCTGCATCCATAATTTTGTAAAAAATTGTTGAAAGTCAAAATCCATAAAATATGCACACCTTCAGTGTAAGTACTAACTGTCTACAAAATATAAAAGGTCTAGCTCAAAAACTGTAGGAGTTAGCCAGACAAACCATATATCCTATATGGGGGCATAAATGAAAAGTCCAACTACCTGTCATTTTGAGAATATTTGATGAAAATCAAATTCCTGTGGACATGCACACCTCCATTATGTGTATAAACATCCTACAAAATATTAAAGCTGTAGCTCCAAAACTGTAGGAAAAGTTAGCCGGATAAACCATGTTCCCTTTATGCAGCTAGTACGAAAAAAAGACTAAGTCCAAGTACCTGTCATTTTGAGAATATTTGATGAAAATCAAAATCCTATGCACAGGCACACCTCCATTGTGTGTAGAAACATCCTACAAAATATTAAAGCTGTAGCTCCAAAACTGTAGGAGTTAGCGGGACAAACTATGCATACTATAGTGTGACGAACGGACGGACGGACAGGGGTAAAACAATTAGTCGCGGGGGCATAAAAACCATATTCTGAATCTGTTATTATCTGTATGATCAGATAATTTTATTTTCACATCAGTGATATTTTCATTACTCGTATTTCATGGAAGTTGACATTTTCGAGAGAAAATGAGATAACCACAAAATGTTATGATGACTATATTTTTATATCTAAGAATAACTTTGCAATGTAGCAGACATTCAACACTGGGAAAAAACACAAAACAAACATTTGTTTACTGTTGGTAGCCCCAAGAAGCTCATGTAGCAAATATGCTACGCAGGGCACTAAAGGGTTAAATAGAATAGTGAGGGTTGATTATATAAATAAATCCAAAAGTTCTTCGAGATAGGTATATTTAATTTAAATAATTGCAACTATAACATTCGTATAAATATGAACATAAAAAAAGTTATTGTTTAATATTGATAACAATTTAAAAATATAACAATTAAATGCAAAAAGTTGAATTAACAATAATTATTGGGGAAAATGAATTTGAATGAAGGGAGATAATCACAGTACTGTATAGTATTATAAAATTACTACTGAAAAAGTTTTTTTTGTAAAAAAAAAAAATATGAACCAATAGCAATTAACACAGTTTGTCTATAAGCTTATATTAAAAAAAAAATGAAATAAATACTGGGAAGCCCATCTAAATAGATCCTCTGTTTTTTATAACATTTATAAATATTCATAAAATAAAATAATCTAAAATGCATATGTATGCTAAATAAAATGTGGTTTAAGTGCTAACTATGTTAGATATCTACATACCATTAGTTGTTTACAAAATACTTTTATATACAAAATGTCTATAATTATTGTTTGTAAACAAACATCTGCTGTCATAAATCCTCGGATTTACCATATTCTAAGAAAACACGTGGGTTTTTTTTTAATTAATTTATTTTATAAAAATATACAACCTATATTTTCTGTTTTTATATATAATAATTAAGGTAAAAATACCTTACAAAAGAAAAAAAATCCATTCAGAAAAATTTGTCAAACTAAAAATCTTCCTGATTCTGATCCGAACTTAACAGCAGCTCGCTGGTAAAATTTGGCTCAAAATTTGATTATATTTTACTTCACATCCAAAATTTTACAAGAAGACGTATGTTGAATGTAAAATAATTCAAACCTCCTTGTGAAATTATATATTTCAAACTATTATATCCATATTTTGTCACAATATATCCATAAATAAATGTCTGGCAAACTCATTCACCTAACACGATACACACATCTAGCAACATTTGTTTGGCTGTAATGGCCGAGTATATAGCCAAGGGAGATAATCGTTTTCGACGCCTGTCAATGTGTATATTTTTTTAGATTAAACATATTTTATTGCTAAATATTTTAACAATTGGATTGGACACAAATTATACCAATTTACAAGGGTCCTCTCCACATAATAAATAATTACAATAGTACATGCGTCAGCAATAGTAAATTACAATATACATATACAACCAGGCCCGTACACAGGTTTTATGAAAGGGGGATGCGAAATAGGCCGGGGGTCCCCCGGAAGAAAATGAAAATGAAGAAATTACATTGCCTTAAAATGATTGTAGATGACAGGGAACATGTGGTTTTAATATTATGTAAGTAGACATTTATAACAGTTATATAATTTAAAAGATGTAATTTATTTTACATTCCTTTTATAATAGATGTGCAAATAAAAGCAAGTCTGAACATATTTACTAACAAATCTACATAACAATGAACTGTCCATAATTTCTAATAACATATCCCTTCATTTTCTATCAGTGTTACTCTGTATATGGGTCATTTTCAAAAAATGTCTCCTTTTGAAATTGCAAGGTTGAAAAAAACAATTTGCTTAAAACATCATATTTATTAAACGAACAAAACAAACGATACTTCTTGAACAACATACTAAAATATGTAATCTTAATGGCATTATATGAAAATATTATTGACAAATTTTCGACAGATGGTGCATTATTTTGTCTATCCTGTTACCAAAGTCAAGAGAACTTTTTGACTATTAAGAGACAAATTGTGTAAATTGACTGTCTTTTATATGCAGATGATGTTATTCTTCTATCTAATTCACAAAAAGGGTTACAGTCCAAATTAGACTCTCTTGAACTATTTTGTAAAGAATGGTGTATGTCAGTCAACATATCTAAAACGAAAGTTGTAATCTTTAATAAATCTGGAAGATTCATTAAACAAAATTTCCTACTCAATAATAAAGTTTTAGACTGTTGTAATAGTTACAAATATCTAGGGATAGCATTCTCCTCATCAGGCTCATTCACAGAGTCCAAAACTGAACTTTACAAGAAAGGAGTCAAAGCTTTATTCAAACTGAAAGCAGATGTATTATCATTATATCCAATGCCCAAACTAGTCTACACATCTTTGACCACACTGTCAAACCTATTTTATTATACTGTTCAGAAATATGGGGTTGTTATTTACCAAAATCAGCTGACTTTAACTTTATGTTTAAATATTCAAGATTACCATCTGTACTTCCCTGTGATAAATTACATATTCATTTTTGTAAATATATACTGGGTGCTAATAAAACAAGCACCAACTTTGCAATATTGAGTAAATTAGGAAGAATACCAATATATTTACAAGTGTTACTAGAGCACATGTATTTAGTAGTACATGACGGACGTATGGGCCAGAATTTTGAGGAGGGAAAAACCAGCTTGGTATGTAGACAGCGCCAGGTGGCACTGGGTGGTGCTTTTCGATACGAGGACTGCGCCAGGTGGTATTGAGTGGTGCTTTTCGATACGGGGACACTATAAATTGGTATTAGCCTGGTGTACCTTTTTCAGTTCCGTGCAGTAACGTAATTAAACATGTCATTTTTAAATGGATGTTATTTGCATGTTTGCATTGTTTTAATTGGTGCATATGTTGAACATTTAGAAGTTGGCGGTTCATAATATCTCGTATATAGTAAATAAAACTGTTTTAAGGTAGGCGGTGGTACCCATACTACCTTTCGGTAGGAGGATAATACAACCATTTGAAACAGCCTTGTGCATTGCGAAGTCACGTCTGTGAAGATCAATATGCAGTGAATGATGTATATGCCCCATTTTGCAATCCGTGCACCGTTAATGTAATTATATAAATATATTTTTTATAGAGTGAAGGCTTTGTTGTGTTGTTTTCATGTATGGTTTGTTTTAATTGGAGTATGTACGTCTATGAATATGGTATTAATTTCTTTACACAGCCGACTTGAAGATTTAAATATCATTGAGTTTGATGAAATATCCCCGTTGGGAGGATTGACTATTTGAATTTTGAATTTAAATAGGTCGACATTCATAAGATGATTAGTAACGCAAGACAACTTTGAATGATATAATCAGTAATAAAAATATGTATAATGTGATAGTAATAAGTCTTTTTTCGTAATTGTATTGTTTTCAGTTGGACGCTTAACACAGTCAATTCAAATAATTAAAACAAAATAGGTCCGCCAAAAAAAAAAGGACCATAAGAGTACGCTTCCGCAGCTAACCTTCTAAATGCAAATATCTAATATGTTTCTTTTTTTTCCCTTCTTTTTGTTTGTCAACGATATGCGACAATGGTTAACTCATCTTTAATGCCATATTATAATACACAAAGTGAACTAAAAGTCAACTTACATTTGGCGAAATAATGTATTATNTATGTGCCCTCCCACTGAGAACTCAAAGGCTACCAAACTGTACATATATAATGTAAATAATGTAAAATAGTATAATGTGTATCTCTATACCATGTTTATCTATGACAAAAAAGCTGATAAATTAACGTTTGTTTTTTTGTTGTTTTTTTTCTGACCGTTTAAAAATCTTGGCTGATAAGAGGGGCGGGTGTCCTCTCAATCGACGGTGGTCAGGTTATAATACGGAAGGCCGCATTTTTAGCCGATACATGCACGTTTTTTCGTTCCTACTATACTTTACCAGTGGCAGCCAAAAGCCGTTTCTCTCATATATCTTGTTCTCGTCCTGAACATATATAAAAAAAAACTAAGGAGAGGTGTTTGGGTGTTGTCCATAGCTGTATATTTTGTCAATTGATAACACAGAAGTGCCTGCCAATTCCAAAAAAATTCGACGACGAAGTGCCGCAATACAGCTGCAAGGTACACTTGGGTGCCAGCGTCGGATTGAATGATGTTTTAATTCTCGACCAATCACAATCGATCTTATGGATGTCCTCAGAAAAGGCCGCAATTAATTCTGACGTTCAATACTGATTTGAGCAATCTTTATATATGCTGAACGGGGCCGTAAAAGAAATACCACTTTCTTGAAAACATGGCTGTGCTTGGTTATTACCTTCCTGAAAGCAAGGGTGTGATTGGATATTTTCGTTGTCAATCCACTTTTTGCTTAATGGTCGGCACAATGTAAACATAGCGTAAACACAAAATTAAAAGAAGAAGAAATTAGAAAAAAACATCCACTCCAGAAAACAATTTCCAACTAAAATTTTTTCGCAGTATCTTCTAGCACCCCCCTTTTTTTCTAACCATTCCGACTATTCTTTCCTTTCACGTGTGATTTCTTTCTACCATCAGTTTAAGGTGGAAGTGATAGATCTATATTATTACATAGAAACAGCCCATGTTATTTCCAAGTCTTAATATTAAATCAAAATTACAACTGGTGCTTGCTATTTATATCATTAAATACATTATTATAGTTTTCATGGGGAATGTTTTATACTCATTTTTCTTTAAATAATTTATACAAAGATAGAAGGATATATTTGAAACAGAGAAAATCACATGGACAGGAAATGCAGCCAGATTATCAAGAAATTGAATGCTACACAAAGTCGGATTTTTTTTAATATTGGTTACCCTTAAAAGGATAGATGTTCGAATTAAATTCTTCTTTTTGCGCTTGAAGATCGAAATATAAGAGATGGTTCAAAAGAAGGGGTTCAATATAAACATATTTTATTGTCTAAATAATGACAAAAGGATCAGACACAAGTTTTTCAACTTAGTATTGTCTTCTCCATATACATACAATTTACAATATGATAAGCATTATTATTACATTATTTCCCTAAAATTTTCACATGAAGACATGAAACAAAAATGTAGCATTAAAGCAGAATGCGACAATGGAATACCATTAAAAGGAAACCAATCAAACAGACCCGAGAATAAAAAAAACACTGGGACATAGGCAGTAGCACGTGTTGTTAGTTATTGGATTAATAATGCAATATTTCTCCAAATGTAAGTACTTTAAGTGCACTTTGTATATCATAATATGGTATTTAAGATTAGTTACATGTATCCATTGTCGCATACTGTTGTAAATAAAAGGGAAAAA
>MJUT01048230.1:549505-586125 GCA_002080005.1 Gigantidas platifrons | reverse complement strand
AAAAACTACGAAAAAAAAAGAAAAAAAAGCAAGGTGAAAACCCCCAAAAAACACCAAAAACATCACAAAGCAAAAAAAACAAAAAACAAATTTTAAATAACAAAAACAAAACAAGAAACGAAAAACAATGTAAAGCCAAACTACCTGATCAGTTTCAGAAAACAATTACACTGATTGAAAACAATTACACTGATTGAAAACTATTACACTGATTGAAAACAATTAAACTGATTGAAAACAATTACAAAACAGATAGAAATGATTAATTAAATTATTTTTTTAAAAGACAACATTAGGGATCATCAGATCAAATTGCGAGATTTTTTTTAATTTGATTTTCTTGTTAATTTAAAGAAAACTGAGATCATATCAACGACCTTTTTATATATAGTTTAATAGCAAAACTCACCCATTTACGTTTTGAACTCCATTTCTGTTTTGACCCCGCCCATCTCTGTCTTCCCCCTCTAGATTGCCATTGTCTACTTCTTGTGTTCTTTTTGTCGTCTTTATTACTTCCTTGTGCTTGGCATAAAACAATCACAATACAAAATACAAGAAGAAAAAATAATTTGTTCATTTTAAAGATAGACCCGTAAACTAATGATCGTCACTTTGTTTGATTTTATATTTATACCACTGATTATATCACAAGACACAAAATGTCAAGGACAGTTTAGTAAATTAACGTCTTAATTCTAGTGTTTTTGTCGTATGACTTCCTGGGGCTAAACATATAATTCTGTGTCGTAGTACATTATATACCTTCAAGACTTCCGTGATTGAAAATGTCAAAATCAAACTGAAAATCAATAGAATATATGGAAGAAGAGTTTGCAGAAACCAAAGGGGTTATCAGAATCCGTAATTCTAATAAGGATATATAACGCAATGGCCAAAAGAAAAAAAGGACAATCAACGATCTACAAAACATACACAATGACATAAGACTAAAGATCAAGTAACACGAACCCCACTAAAACCGGAAGATGAACATAGGTGCTCCGGAAGGGTGAGCAGTTCCCGCTCCATTAGTGGCACCTGTCGAGTTAATCTTGTTACAAACCCGGTGATAAGTCTTGAATGAGGAAAGGACCGGGAAGAGTTTACAAGTGGGACATCTCCGTGGTCATTTGTGACATTGATATTCTGTAACGATCAACCAAGTCATGGTGGCGACCGTAAAACATTCGAAGTGATGACTTCAACTCAACCAATAGGAAGCCTTGTTTCACACGCTTCCTTGTTAGCAGCAACCCTCTATCAAATAAAATCCTGATAGGAACCAGAAACTCTGAAATATCGTATCAAGTGAGAGATATTTACTCCATATGCAGGTGCTGATGGAATGTTGCTGCATATAAATGGAAAGTTCACAATGAGAAAATAGGTAAATCTAACTACCATACGATCATGGCCACGACGGCCCCTTACA
Organism: Gigantidas platifrons; assembly: GCA_002080005.1. Lineage (NCBI taxonomy): Eukaryota > Metazoa > Mollusca > Bivalvia > Mytilida > Modiolidae > Gigantidas > Gigantidas platifrons. The sequence goes on along the minus strand of MJUT01048230.1, from coordinate 584,690 downwards.
TAGGAGTGTAACAGACTAGCAACAAAAATAATGCCAATAACCCATATAGATAAGATTATTGGTGAAAGTGAAACCTTGTTATGTCAAAATCTATGAGAAGCCGGATGATGATTTTACTTCGGATTAACCCGAGTATTCGAGAAAACCGGGAAAAACGAGGTTAAGAAGTAACTATAAAAAACCAAATATTTACTTTTATTTATCCACAGTAAACGACCTATCAGAGTTCAATGTAAGGAGGTTTTACTGTGCATTTCTTATCAGCATATTTATAAATAGTAGTGGTTAAGTTCTTTGTCTGAATAAAGATGTATCTAAACATTCTTATGACTTTTTTGCTGGTTATGGTGGTCAATGCTGATGACACTGTGGTCGAAGACGTATCTGTTACTTATCAAGCGTTAACCGATGCAAGATTGGCAAAGATGGATAAAATCTTACATATTCAAGCCTTGCAAATACAGGAGGGAAATACGCGTATTCAAAATCTGGAAGAAATGTTAAACGACCACAAGTCTGAGATAAGGAAACAAAATCGACAATTACAAACTCAAAACGAACATATACACAATATTGAGAACACGATGCAAAATTATAAAAATGAAATTACCAAGCTTGAGGGCAAATTATCTGGACTGGAATCACGTGAAAAAAAGTCAGAAAGGAGAATATCTGACTTACTGAATATCATTACGAGCATAAAGCTTGATAAACAGAAATCTGTAATACAGGATTTGAATGTTGACATATCTAATACTAGTGAGGAATCTAATGGAGAGAATAATAACATGTCACCAGACCATGAGAAGAAAAGTATAGGTATGTGTAATTAAATTAATGTAATAGAATGAATTGGTTGGTGATTTCTACGTCTTAGATATTATAAACAAGAGGCTGACACAATCTGAAACAGGTACAACATTTAGAATTAGCTCAACGACACGCTGATCGAATTCTAAATGCTCTATTATGCTTGTTTGTTTAATGGTGTTTAACGCCACTTTCAACAATATTTCAGTTATATCGTGGTGATCAGTTTTATTGGTGGATAAAACCGGAGGACCCGGAGAAAATCACCGACCTGTCGCAAGTCCCTGACAAATTTTATCACATAATGTTGTACACCTCGCCCTGATCGAGATTCGAACTCACAACATACGATCACGGCCACGACGGCCCCGTTCTATTATGCAAGTATGTACTAAGTGGATATATATAAAAATGAAATGCATATCTTGTAAATTTCTACGCATCGGATATTATAAACCAGAGGTTCACATGACATGATACAGGTGGAACATTTATTATAAGTGGATGTCTATAAAATGTTCTACATTGTTAATTCAATGTTTTCAATATGCATAAAGTACAATGTTCGTTCTAGACAAGGTACAGTATGTATTTAATAATTTTTTGAAGTGACTGTTTAAGAAAATGATATGCATTTAAATATTATCATGGAAGTCTGTCCTCCGATAGTTACCGTCTATACTTCCAAGTAGCTCACGGAAAACACAGACAATCAAAGACAAGGTTAATTCAAACATATTTATTGTCCAATAAAACGATAAAAAAATAAGATACGAGTTATGAAGCTTAGTAACAGTCTCTCCAAGACACGTTTAAGATATTAAGATATATGGACAGTCCTTTGTTAATGTATGTCCTAGAGTGGATGAATTTGTTTCTCACAAGGAAAGGTCTCCATTAATAGTTGAAATGTGGGGAAAAAAATACAATCTACCCTCCACTACGATAACGTGGATTATCGGATTATTTTGAATTAACATATTAAAATTTTGCATTGTTTCTTTTTACAAATTATTAATTGATGGCGGTTGGTGGTTTATGGTGTTTAACGTCACTTTCAACAATATTTAAGTCATCGTGGCGGTCAGTTTTACTGGTAAAGGAAAATACAATGGCGATTTAGATACATGTATCAGATAGAGAAGTTCTTTACAGTACTTATATTCCTACTCGATACAACATTATGTGATAAAGTTTGTCACTGACTTGTTGCATGTCGGTGTCTTTAATTTTGGGTACTCCGCTTTCCTCCACCAATAAAATTAACCGCCGCGATATAGCTGAAATATTATTGAAAGGGGCGTTAAACACCATAACCATAACATTAAATTCCTGTTTTCTCATTGTAGGTCGTCAACTTTTATTACCTAACTGTACATCCGCTCCACCAATAAAAGTAACAGCGTTTTATGCCCAACTCAACAAAGCACAGATTGGTCCAAGTAAACATCATCCTATTGTTTTTGATAATGTTATAACTAATCAAAATGGGGCTTACAGTAAATTTACAGGCATCTTCACGGCTCCTGTTAGTGGTCTGTATTGTTTTATGTATACTACAAGAGTAAAATGTCATACTAGCACCGTACACAGTTCGATCGAAATCGTTAGGAATAATGACGTAGAAGGATCAATTTATACCGCAGATGATGGATGTCACAGTCAAATAACAATGACCGGAAGTGCCATCTTACATATAAACCAAGGCGATGAAGTCTATATTAGGACACACGGATCGTACACAGGAGATTTCAATATCTATAGTGACACTTATGGGAAAAGTTCATTTGCTGGATGGCTGATAGGGAAAGATGAATAAATTAGAGGAGAAACACAAGATATCTTTAAATCAAAAGAGTTCATCGTACAAAGAAAAGCACAATTTAGATACAAAAACAACAGTACAAAATAAATTAAAAAAATGAAAAAAATAAATGATATCCGGATGTTTCGGGGTGGATTGTTATCTCCTTCTTTCTAAAATATAACCCACGCCATGATATTATAATACCTAAGGATAATTAAGACAGCAGTATTTCACATTCATACATTTAGATATATGTCAGCAGGAAGTTTAGACGTGGTAATTGGTAACTTTACAAGAGTTTGAAGATATCAAAGAGGTAATCAGAATCCGTAAATCTAAAAGACAGACACCACAATGGCCAAAAGGAAAAGTACAAAAAGGACAAACAACGATGTACAAAACTTCCACATAAAACAAAGGGATGAGTAACACGAACCGGGGTGAACTAAAGGCACTCAGGAAGGATATGCAGTTCCTGCTCCACTAGTGACACCCGTCACTTTACTCTAGTTACAAACCTGGTGATAAGTCATGAATGAGGAAAGGACCGGAAAGTGTTTATGACAAGTGGAACATATCCGTGGTCATTTGTGACACAAATGTTCCGTAACGGTTAACCAAGTCATGGTGGCGACCGTAAATCTTAGGAAGTAATAACTTCAACTAAGCCAATATGGCCCTTGGTTCAGTAGTTTCCTTCTTAGAAGTAATCCTCTATCAAGGAAATCGTGATAGGAACCACAAGTTCTGGAATTTCGGATCAACTGAGATATATATATTCCATATGCGGGCGCTGCTGGAATGTTGATACATATAAATTCACAATGGGAAAAATGAAATCATCTCCTTTGTCGTAAAGTTTCATTCTTAACCACCATTCACTTTCAATTTCGAGGTGTAGGTCAAGGTATTAATAGATCTTTCAAAATAGTGTTGTAATTGTGGAACCCACTTTGAGTAAACTCTTTCTGTGATCAATTCTACAATTAAATTTAGTGTTACTTATACTATGTATCAGCATTTAATTTAGCAAAACTTTATTGATAGAGCCGAGGTAAACAAACAAGTGTCCCGTTAGAAACAAAGATGGCGACCACGAAATGTCGGATCTCCGTAAAGAACGTCAATGACGTATTCAAATCTTTAAGGGAGATTATAAAACACGGACCATTTTCATTGGGATAGAGTATTGCATTTGATTTTAATACAAAAGTACAAGGAATGTGCATATGATGATAAGAACAATATTATTTTGATATATCTGTTTATGCTATGCAGAGTATTCTTGGAAAACTGTTTTATTCAAATTTGCTGCACATTATGTTTTAAATATTTTGGAATCGAGGATCTCAACAACCAGCCAATAGAAACTAACGTTATAAGAAGCAGACACCGCTTACCATTCGCGAGCACCTGAGTTCACCCCGGGTGTTTTTGGTGGGGTCCGTGTTTCCCATCTTACCGTTTATTTTTTTATGTTGTCCTATTTTGTTTCTATACGTTCTGAGTTCCGTGTTGTGATGTCGGTGGCGATTTCCACATACAAATGATGTTCTGTTCGTCTCTACCTTCAGTTGTTTGTATGATGGCTGTTGTCTTATATACGTTATTTGTATTTGTTTGCACATAGTGGTGTCCAACACATATTGTGTTGTGTTTTTGTTTTGTTTGTCTTCGTCTTGTGTCTTGTGTATAGTGGTGTCTAACACATATTGTGTTGTGTTTTTGCTTTTTTTTCTTCGTCTTGTGTACCATATATTGCCAGTTTCTCTGGATTGTCCATATTCTCTAACACAATAGATTGAGCAAATTAAACCCCACTCTAAACCGAGGATGAATTTATGTACTCCGGAACAGTAGCTAATTCCTGCTCCACCAGTGCCACCACCTGCTTGTTTCGTACTTATATATGTTTTGTGGATATGTTTGGTTTTTATGCTTAACGACATTTTCAACATTATTTTAGTTATGTCGTGGCGGTCAGTTTATTGGCAGAAGAAACCGGAGTATCAGGAGAAAACCACCGACCTGTCGCAAGTCACTGACAAACTTTATCAAATAATGTTGTATCGAGTACACCTCGACATGAACGGGGCTCGAACGCACAACTTTAGTTGTGATGGGCAGTGATTGCACATGTAGTTGTAAATCCAACTACAATACGATCACGACAACGACGGTCCGTGTGTGAATGTGACACAATAAGAAAAATAAATTATAATTTTGGCCAAGAGTTATTTCTGAAATTCAATATTCTCAAACAATTTTCTTTAACAATGACTAAATCATATATGACATAAACCCAGTAGTTTATAATAAATATTACAGATATATCAATTGATTTTGTTCATTGGATGAACTTCCCGGATGAACCACTTTTGGCTTGTTTTGTCTTTATATTTCATGTTTATCATCCACCCGAAGGCATTATGACCTTTAAGTACATAAATAGTCTGACACTATTCATAAATATATACAACGTCAGAGTACAAGATTCTCACTATATAGGAGTGTTCTATGACCCAAAATTTACTTGATACTTGCGAGAACTAAATATGCGTTCGTAATTAATGCCCTTACTGCTAACAAAGAAAATCGTATTCAATTTTGCAACTATATCTGCGAACCCAGTGGAAGTAGCAATATTTATAGAGTAAAAATTCGTTCTCTTGATCTTCAATTTGATTATGCTGACAGGTATGTCCATTCTGCCCAATAATACACCACTCATCTATGTAAACATGTGAAGAATAATTTAATGTCTTAGTTGATCACATCCGTAAATGTAAATGTGATTACATGTGTCGTGATTCATCAACACTTTTGTAAACATGTTTACGAGGAGACGCTGTAAAATTCCTAGAATTCCAATGAAACTGCTTCTTGTCCTTTGATGTTTGACTTATATATACCGTTATAAAACCTAGGTTATGACTCAATGTTATTTTGCATCATAACCATCAGTAGGAGAACATTAATATGTAATATAAATGATGCATGAAATGAGAGCTAGTACTCATAATTCATTGATAATTTTGTCATTAAAATAAAATACTTTTACAAAAGCTAATGCATTACGTATTATATAAATACGCATGTATTAACTTTGCGAAGTTTTACCCACTTGGAATTTCTCCGAATAGCAATTACGACACAGCAAGCTCATCTACACGTCATGACTAGCAATTCTACAAACTATGAACACAATTCTGTGATACGGTTTCAGAGGAGTTGTGTTCACAAGATCTTACTATGCTACACATTGTATAAAATAGTCCCACATCTCCTACAAATTTTGTCGAATCATAATGACTGCATAGACGGCTCGTCTACATGTCATGACTCACAATCCGACCAAATAGGAACAAATTCTCTGTAATATGGTTTCAGAGCAGCTGCATTTACAAAATCTTACTATGATGAAAGCAATTCCAGAAACGCGTCGTGCGCACTAAATTTGATATCTACGTTTTTATTAGTGTCACTGGGTCGTACCTCTGCAGGTGGACTATTAGTCCCCGAGGGTATCATTCGCCTAGGAGTCAGTGCTTTGGTTTATTAGATATAGTTATTACTGAAATTTAGAGTTTCAAATAATGTAAATATTATTAAACTAAGGTTCTTCTCCCTCAGTCATAGGTAACCACCGCTGATTTTGTCTACCCTGTTTAGGCCTTTTGGTTTTATTGCTCCCAAAACTCTAAATTACCTGGCTTTCCAATCCTTCGATTTTAAGCTTACCTGATAAATGTTATTCCGGAAATGAGTCGTGCGCACTAAATTAGATATCTACGTTTTTATTACTCTATGTATTATATTTGTGAGAGATAAACATCTGAATTTGACTTGATTTATTGGTATTCATTAGTGTGTCCTTGTCTATCAAATTTGTTCTGACAACGCTAATGACAGTATCACAATAATCCACTAATCATATACCATGTCTGGAGGAAAAGTGCAGCTACATCAACATATGTTGTATCACATGCCATCGGTCTTCGGAATTAGACTTATTACAAAATATAATCACACTGACAGCGTATTTAGATTTAGTCTATATATTTTGTACACTGATTATTGCAGCAGTTGTTTGACTTTGAGTTTACCCCATGAAGGTTATTACAGAAACGTTTCATATGAACTAAATTAGATATCTACATTTTTATACGCACTACTTGATATATTCGGGCATAATACACACAAACAATATTTGTCTGTTGTTAAGAATCCAATAGTGATGAAAAACTCGAACTGGAAACTGGAAATCAAATCAACAACAGTTTTACTAATTCACATGATAATATACACTCCGACAAAAGTTAAGCACCACCCTATATTTTTATCGATATATTTTTTTTACATCAATACTGTTAAAACAATAAAATAGATATCACCATTTTTCCTACACTTCTTAAAAGACTACACCAATGCTCTAAAATTACCAATCTACGAAGTATTTATCATCCTGAAAGACGTGACTATGACGTGGCAAAAATGGGGTTCAAAACAGGCGCTGGAAAAACGTAAAACCAGTTTGTCTTTGATGGAAGTTTTTAACATTGCATTAAAATGCAGAGTCTTCAGATTTTAAGAACTTTTAAATGCATCTATTGTGCGTAAGTGTAAGGCATAAAAATCAATAACGAGTATATCCACCGCGTTTATTGTGAAGTTCTGTAACACGCCTCGTCATGCTTCGCACAAGACACCTAAGCCGTTCTTGGGGGAACTGTTGCCACTCCTCCTGTAAGATAGCAGTTCTTAATTCGTCAATATTTTGACGATACTAAAATTGTAATCATAATCCGTAAATTGTAATCATAATCCGTAAATTGAAGAAGGACAAACAATACAATGGCCGAAAGGAAAGCACAAAGGGACAAATAAACGATATATAAAACCCTACATAGATAACTAAAGATCGGGCAACACGGACACGCTAAAAACAGCGGGTGAACTCAGGTGATTCGGGAGTTGAAATTATGTTTGGTGGGTAATTCAATCCACAAGATTCCATGTTGAATTATGCTGCAAATAGAGCTAATCGGCAACTCGTCGGATATCATCGAATTTAAGAACTATTACCGAGGTCAACAATGAGTTGAAACATTGGTTGTTAGTGGATTTCGGTTTTGTGTAGTAATTTGTGTGACGTTGTCTTTAAGTCCATACGGCAGCCGCAATTAAGTCCTAGTTCTAATTTCATTTATACAAATAGAAATTTACAGCTAACTACTTGTTTTGAATAATTTAATTACGACTTCTTGTATTTATTAGATCATCTGCCAATGATTTCTGAAAAAGAAACATAAACATCAATTACGCTTCGACAACTGTTTTGCTTTCAATAAGGACGTCTAACTATACGCATTTGAACATTTTCATTATTGCAAAACAATAAATTTCGTATATCCTGCCATCAAAATTATGATTTTTTTTCCGATAAAAGCTATAACTTCGTTTTGAAGTCCGTAATTTGGTAAAAAATACCGATATATGTATAATGATAATCGAGTGGTTGATTTATTGCGGTCATCGAAATAACGTGTAATAATCACAGTCCAACAAATCCAGCGCCGTCGTGGTCGTATGGTAGTTGACTTATAACTACCTATACAATCAGTGCATATAACCACTTGTGAGTTCGAATCCCTCTCGTGGCGAGGTGTACTCGATACAACATTATGTGATAAATTTGTCAGTAACTTGTGACAGCTCGGTGGTTTTCTCTGGATACTTCTGTTTCCTCCACCAATAAAACCTACCGTCACGATATAACTGTAATATTGTTTAAAGTGGCGTTAAAACTTCATAACTTATAACCCCTAACTCCAACAAGCTTATAACAATAACACCAATAATTGAACAAAATAATAAAGATGTGTTCATTTCGTGAGGTAATATTAAATACCTACGTGTTTCACAAAATTCTCCTACGAAATTTTCTTTGCATTCACAGGTAAATGTCATACCATCGGGAAAACATTTCCCGCCATTCAAACAGGAATTTGTTGCACATGGATCTTTGATGTCTAGAAATCGAAAGTAGAAATAATAGATTTACATTAGTAAACAATATGAGACTGGATCTTGCTTTAATCTCGAAGCATATGTTGTTGCATTAGGTACATGAAAACACTCATTTGATATGAACACTTGTTTTTCATGCTTAACTTACCATACTACAGAAATAAATAACATATTTGTATTATGAAAACTTACTTTTACATAAAAAACTATATTATACCAAATAAAAGTATTTTCGAAGGTCGCGCTTTCTTAAAATAAATATTTTGTATATTTATCATATTTGAAGTGAATCTGCTACACAATTAAGTTATTTCTTACAATAATAATAATAACAATGATAATAAAGTTGAATTAACAAATTTCGTACCACACCCTATTTTACTGTGAAATATAGAATAATGGCAGTTTTGAAGGTCGAGAAAGACATGATCACTGGTATTGCAGTGAATCAGATAGGACGATCTGTTTACTAGTGATAATGTATACCGAGACGTTCAAAACTGGAGTTATTGTTTTATCTATAGCGTCATTATGTGTTCACCCATTTTCATTTCCGTTCCGGTTTAGAAAACACAAAGGTCCCGACCTCGCCTATTGTGAAGTACTAACAATAACGTAGTCTCAGCAGAGGTTACCACGAATTGTGTCAAGTACATTTTTGTAGGACGATGTCTGTTGATATTGCTGATACGACAGTTCCTAATTTGATATATATTGAAAAAAAATGTTAACTAGCTGATGGTGTTGATAAGTTTTATTTACTTTTGTCATCTTCACAGGAATTATCGTTTAAAATGTTGGGAGAATTTGGTGATAACTCCTGTTCACTGTTGATAAGTCCTGCTCATTTCACGCGAACTTTGATACGAGTTTGCTTATGGAGTCAACAGGTAGATATAGCGGGAGGGAAGGATGATAAACCGACAATATTACTAGGTGAAATCAAAGGGAATACGCCTAAATTACCTATAAAGAAATTTACAGCTCCTTATGCATGTATTATATACAAACAGAAGCTAGAGAATTATGAAGGGACAATAAAAAAGGACAATCCAGAGAAACTGGCAACGTAGGGTACACAAGACGAAGAAAACAACAACACATAAATCAACAAAAAGATCCTATATATCTTCAGGAATATATTATCATTAATAGAGCCTTTCTTATGGTTAATATTGAACATTTAGACATCTTACCAAATCGAAATCCGATTGCACCGCCAGCTACTTGAGTTAGATCTTGGTGAAGCGATATTTCATAACCACCGCAGCCACCCATATGCATTTCAAATATGAAATAATAGTGTGGTTCCATGTATCTATCCTTCGGTAACGCTACTGAATGTGTGGTCCAAGCTGTAATTAGTGGAGTTGGACAGCATCGATGATAATAACCAACAGGATCAGAATTCTTGCTGTTGAAAAACAAGGCTATATAGCTGTTGGGGTTACTGTCACAATTCCTGAAAGTGTAGTCATGGCCACCAGCACGATATCCTTGGATGTTTCTGTTATTTGCTAGTGAAACTGGGAGAAAACCGAGATATATGTACGGTCCTAATTGTGCATGGTTTTGTGGTGCTGCATAGCCATCATGCTTGTTGTAGAAGAATGATAATGGTCGAGTGTGATACTGCGATAACTGTTCAACTTTAATTTCCTTTTGAACACCAGATGACGTAATATGACGTAGAATGACGTGTGATCTGTTAGTATACAAGTCGTCAATATTGATATCTACGTGCGACAAATTAGATACAAAAGCATATCCATAATATTGATGGAATTCGCACCAAACATCATAGACCTGTTGGTTCTTGTTGTAAATCCTGTATGTCCCCGATTTACTGCTAGGATTCGCATAATACACGTCCTGGCAAGAATCTGAAAAAGGGTGACATGGCTTTTATACTTAGTGTATTTGCAACATTAGTTACTTTCAATTTATGATAATGTCAGAGTCTTTTGTAAGGAGTTGCTATCATTTCTTTCGTCTTATTTCTAATCAAATATTGTATGATATCAGCAAACCTTTAAGCATGCTCTTGAAATTGCAAAAGGAGCAACTATGCATGATAAAATGTCATTACTAAAAATAAAATTGACGGGATTTTACCCCTGCAAAAAAAATATATATAGGATAATATAAATATTGCATACTAGTACACAATACGATACAAATATTTGTTCAGTTAAAAGCATAATATAAACATGCCTTTGTAGCACGATTCATAAATGGATATATGGTTGATATCAGTCAAGAATATCCATTTAAAGCTCTAAGAATTATATCCAAAAGCATCCTGTTAGTGTTTTAGTTGTAGTACGAACACTTGTGAAACAAGATTGTAAGGCAGTTTTTGGGAAGGATTGTGGGGAGTTGTTGACGTCGACGCAGTCTAGTTATGTGTAAATTGTTACTAGTATTACAATTCATTCTAGCCGATGTTGTTTGCATTACTTTCTTTTAATTGGTCCAAGTTGTTTATTGTTTTATGAAGCTTGATAAATTATTCCAGTCTTTAATTGCATGGCAGAACATGTGGTACTTTCTACTACCTTTATTATGGGTACTACAAAATTATTCTTACTAGATCTTGTATTGTATGTATGCTTAATGTGTATAAAAATGATGTTCGGTTCGTCTTTACCTTCAGTTGTTTGTATAAGAACGCATGTCTTAATTACGTTATTTATTTGTTTGCATTTAGTGGTGTCCAACATATATTGCGTTGTGTTTTTGTTTTATTTTTCTTCCTCTTGTGTACCATATGTTGCCAAGTTCTCTGGATTGTCCATAATTGGTTGTCCCTTCGGCATTCTCTATGTTTATTTATTTAGCTGGGATATGTCATGTACTGTTATATTTCCAAAGTATGTTAAAATGTGCACAATAAATGCATTGCTATTATATACATATTCAATGGAAACTTACGAAGTACAGAATAAACTAGAGGTAGCACTGCAACCAGTAAAATAAAGAATTGTTTCATAGTAGATCTGAAAAGTATAATAATAACAATGTATTTGTAAATCAATGTGGAAAGGCAATACCATGAAAAGGAGGAAAAGACTTGGTCTGCTCAAAAGTCCATATTCAGTGTTGTGTTTTTTTTTAGAATAAATAAAATGCTATCCGCTGACACACATGTCTTGATACCAACTTAATATGTGTCTCAATAACACAAAATTGCTGAGTCTTCTGGATTTGCTACTTTTCGACAGTGCCATAAAATGATGTCGAAATGAACACTGGTAGTTCTACTTGTCATTGTCAAAATGCTAATGTTAGATATTTCTCGACTGGTAGTGTATAAAAATGTTGAAAAGAATAAAAATGGGAATAGAATATAGTACTGCACAGGGTTGGCTTATAGTGCTTAGCGCCACTTTTAACAATATTTCAGTTATATTGTGGCGGTCAGTTTTATTGGTGGAGGAAACTGGAGAAAACCACCGACCTATCGCGAGTCACTGGCAAACTTTAGCACAAAATGTTTATTGAGTACACCTCTCCTTGAACGGGGTTCGAACTCACAACTTTCGTGGTGACAGAGACTGCATGCACAGGTAGTTGTAAATCAAACTACCATACAATCACTATCACGACGGTCCAGCTACACCAGTTTCAAGATCTCTTTATGCTCTTTGTCCATCATATATTGAACCGAATTAAAACCCATATTCAGTACATTTAGCATTATAATGCACGCTTTATGTTTTTTAATGTCCTCAATATTCGCATATAATAATATCTTAATTGTTTTTGTGAATCAATAGTCAGAATAATCGGTTAATTATCCATTTGTGATTCCGTTTTTGATCGTCTTTTGTTGCCAGTTTCTCTGGATTGTCCATTGTAGATTCTCCCTTCGGTATTCTCTAGCGTTTAAGTAATTATCTACTTGATTATGAGTAACACGGCGGTTGCATTGTAAGAAACAACAATCACAACATTTGCAATACACATTTCATGTCAAATTCAAGTTGTAAACTATTATGGAATAAATGTTGGACAAAACTGAATGAAAACGCAATAATGGACAATCCATTGGGAACATAAAATAAAAAAAAAACACAACACTGTTGTTTTTTTTGTCTTCGTCCTGTGTCTTGTGTGCCCAATGGATTGTCCATTATTGCTTTCTCATTCAGTTTTCTCCAACATTTATTCCTTCATAGTTTTACAACTTGAATTTGACATGAAATATGTATTGCAATTGTTGTGATTGATCATTTCTATCATTCGTAATGTTTGTAGGAAAGCTCATGTCTTATTTACCTTACTTATAGGAGAGCTCATGTCTTATTTACGTTATTTGTGTTTGTTCGGTTCGTCTTTTCCTCCAGTTGTTTATAGGAGGGCTCATGTCTTATTTACGTTATTTGTGTTTGCTTACGTATAGTGGTGTCTAGTACATTAAGTGCTCTGATTTTGCTTTGTTTGTATTCGTCTTGTCCATTTTTGATTGCCCCTTCGGTATTCTCTAGAGTTTATTTATGGCAGAGTGGTATCTTCATACATAATAGATGTTTAGAAATATGCATCTTAAAACATGAGGTGAATATATGAGTGTGACGACGCAGATTAAACCCGGTTTCCATACTAGTCAGTTTCATTGATGAATACCTGGAGTATATTCCTAGAAGCCAAACAGTAATCCGTTTTATTTCACAATTGCTAATTCTCTGACACTATCTGAAAACAATCTAGCGAAAATGTAAATCTAAATTGCCCTTGTTATCATTAACACGTTGTACTAGAAGTAAGTTACCTACCTTGTAGCCATGATATCAATTCAATACAAATTCGTATACTTGACAGTGTTTTGGATATTAGATCTGATAGAGATAAGTAATTTAGAAAACGTGTCATTTCAAAGTTTATAGTGACCCATTTCGCAGTGCCCACTTGTATCCTTTAAGTACATGTAACAAGCCAGAATAGGGAGCGGTCGTATAAAGGCGTGGTTAAGGGTATATAGGCGTTGCAAGGGGTATGTAGGCGTGGTTACGGGTATGTAGGCGTGGTTACGGGTATGTAGGCGTGGAGAAGGTCATCGATTTTGTCTCTGTTTCTATGATTTCGTTCCTTAGAGTCGTGAATTGTTCTGTCGATGTTGTATTATTTTTCATAAATACAAATAGAAGTTACTTTGAATATTTAATGGTAAGAACATTTCTCTCATAATCCGTAAATCCCTAATCACATATATAACAACGGTAGAAGCCAAAGACAATCTAGGCACCTGTATAGTCACAAATATATGTGGAGTAAAACCGGTGAATATGTTCCCATTCTTCAATCGTGATATTTAGATCTTCAACACACAAACAGATAAAAACAAACAATAAACAAAGCAGGGTACAAAAGTAGTGTCTGTAAAAATTCATCATTAAATGTCTCGAGTGCGTTTTCAAAACCGATTGGTTGACTCTAGTTTTATTTAACTTTTAGAGGGGTTCTTGTTGATCAATCGTTAGTCATCTGTGTAGTGTTTCGCCGCTGATAATTGATTGGTTTTTGTCTTTTTTTGTTGGGTTAATGCATTACATGTATTTGTCCTCCCATTGAGAGTCCCTGATTAGGCTTTTGATATCTTCAAACTTTTCTCGAAGGTTCAAATAAATATTTAGTGTTTATTTCTTTCGATAGGTTGGTACGTGCAGATATATGTACAATCAAAAGTAGATTTCTCCCAATGATACCACTAGAGAATCTTTTAGTTAGGAAATTAGATTTTCTATTTGAACATGTAGGTGCGTTGTCCATCCGTAATAATATCCAATCTAACAAACAATTCTAGATATGGTCCTTTCAAGAGCTGCTTAGATGTCTAGTCATACAATTAAGGGATAATGGACACTGACGACAAACCATTGTTAGTGCTTCCGACATTTCTCTGTACAAAACAAGAGAAAGAAGTCACGACTTTCAACATTCGCAAACCATGGGCATCACTTATCTTTAAAGTGTGATGATACCAAAGGGGTTTTTCAGAAGCTGTAATTCGTAGAAGAACATACAATACAAAGGCCAATGGAAAAATTACAAAAGGGCAAATAATGTTCGAATAAAATTATGTTTGGCATCAACTTAAAATATCAGAAAAGGTGGGAATTCATACATTTGCACAGTCCATATTTGTAAACAACGCTTTTTATATTACATATTTTTATTTCTTTCCAGTAATTTCATGATTTCTAAATCTTTTCGAAAATACACGACATGAAGGCAGCAATGCCATCTATCAAATATTAGAACTGACCAATCACCAAGAGAAATAGGAATCACACTTGTTATCAGACTATGTATCTGATATTTCGATATCTGTATAAATAGATGTTCATACAGCGAAAATTTAAATAAACGTTAGAAAATACCAAAGGGACAATCAAAAATAGACAATGCAGAAAAACTGACGACATAGGGTACACAAGACGAAGAAAAACAAAACAAAAACACAACACAATATGTGTTGGACACCACTATGCGCAAGCAAACACAAATAACGCAAGTAAGACATGCGCTCTCCTACAAACAACTAGAGGTAAAGACGAACTGAACATCGTTTTTATGCGGAAATCGTTACAAATCTCGTATCTTTGAAGTGAAATAAAACCGCAATTTTGAGTAATCAGACAATGTGTACAGGCAAACAACAACAGAACAAAATGTTAATTCATTAACAATTAAGATACATTTTTGTGTAATTGAATTAAGATACATTTTTGTGTAATTGAATTAAGATAATTGAATTATGTTACAAGGGAAGCATACCCGGTTTCTCTATTCGTTTTAGCAATTAAAACGTAGACATTGAACAATGGGTTTTTAGAATCATTTTCATCAGATGATTGATTGATTGATTTTGGGTTTTAACGCCACTTTCAGCAATATTTCAGCTATATCATGGCGACCAGGTTTTAGTGGTGGAAGAAGCCGGAGTACCCGGAGAAAGCCACCGACCATGGGCAACAAACTGGTAAACTTTATCCCTTGCGGCTGCGAGTCGAGTGCACCTTTTGTGTAATTTACAAAGCCGGGCGCGAACCCACGCCGTATTGGTGATAGGCTTGTATGAGTAGTTAGGTAATCCAACTACCTAACTCATTGAGCCACCCGGGCCCTTTATATTGGTGGANTTCTAAATCTTTTCGAAAATACACGACATGAAGGCAGCAATGCCATCTATCAAATATTAGAACTGACCAATCACCAAGAGAAATAGGAATCACACTTGTTATCAGACTATGTATCTGATATTTCGATATCTGTATAAATAGATGTTCATACAGCGAAAATTTAAATAAACGTTAGAAAATACCAAAGGGGCAATCAAAAATAGACAATGCAGAAAAACTGGCAACATAAGGTACACAAGACGAAGACAAACAAAACAAAAACATAACACAATATGTGTGTGACACCATTATACGAAAACAAACACAAATAACGTAAAAAAGACATGAACCCTCCTACAAACAACTGGAGGTAAAGATGAACTGAACATCGTTTTTATGCGGTAATCGTTACAAATCTCGTATCTTTGAAGTGAAATAAAACCGCAGTTTTGAGTAATCAGACAATGTGTAGAGGCAAACAACAACAGAACAAAATGTTAATTCATTAACAATTAAGATAATTGAATTAAGATAATTGAATTATGTTACAAGGGAAGCATACCCGGTTTCTCTATTCGTTTCAGCAATTAAAACGTAGACATTGAACAATGGGTTTTTAGAATCATTTTCATCAGATGATTGATTGATTGATTGATTGATTTTGGGTTTTAACGCCACTTTCAGCAATATTTCAGCTATATCATGGCGACCAGGTTTTAGTGGTGGAAGAAGCCGGAGTACCCGAGAGCCACCGACCATGGGCAACAAACTGGTAAACTTTATCACTTGCGGCTGCGAGTCGGGTGCACCTTTTGTATAATTTACAAAGCCGGGCGCGAACCCACGCCGTATTGGTGATAGGCTTGTATGAGTAGTTAGGTAATCCAACTACCTAACTCATTGAGCCACCCGGGCCCTTTATATTGGTGGAGGAAACCAGAGTACGCTCAAATCAATCAAAAGATTGGCAAGTCATATAACTAGATAATCTTTTGGAAGCAAGAAAATCAAAGGGGCGAAACTGGATATTCAAAATCTTGTCTTTTTTACTTTAACATTTTTTATCAATACTTTAATCATAAATAACAACTGCATCTTCCTATATCATGGGACTGAACCTGAAAAGAAAAGAATACAATGTCTGACTAGTAAGTGATACAGTAATGATGGCAAGAAGAGTGTAATTTTCTTTTGGAATAAACACTACAGCGTTCAATACTAACGGGTCGTGGGCGTATGCTAGTTGGATTTAGAACTACATATGCAATCATTGCCTATCACCACTGAAAGTTGTAAGTTTGAATCCCGCTCATGGCGAGGTGTACTCGAAACAACATTATGTGATAAACTTTTCAGTGACTTGCGACAGGTCGGTTGTTTTGTCCCGGTACTCTGTTTTCCTGCACAAAAATACTGGTATAGCTAAAGTATTGTTGAATGTGGGTTAAACACCATAACCCTACACCCCTCAATACTAACAAATCATCAGAAACTATTGCAGGTGTTCCATGAAATGTGATTGACCATTATTTACAAATAAAGCTTACATTATGGTCAAATCCTTCCCACATAGAAAGATGTATATTTTGTAAATATCACAACTAGGTTATCCCAATGATGAGAGGTTATTCTTCTTTATCACGTGACAACTAAAACGGCGATAATGTATCTAATATAATTACCAAGAGTATAGATATGAAAATAATTGATATTATATGAAAACTTATCAGAAGTCTATTTTTGCAGATATTATTTACCAGGAAGATACAAACCAGTTTGACATAACGCTCCAGTAAAACTCTCTGTACATTCACAAGTATATGACCGACCATCTGGAAAACAACTTCCACCATTCTGACAAGGACTGCTGGCACATGGATCTTTAATATCTACAAATAATGTCAGTAGCTATATAGATTTGTATACAGAACAATTTATCAACACAAGCAGTAATGGTCGACCATCTCAACACAAATCACAGCACAAATTAATCTATCTTACCACAATTGCAACTTCACATCAACAGAAGTCAACGATAGAATTAATAAAAATCTAGGTTCTGACTTGGGACATATACAAACATGCACTAGGTCAATAGTGCCCAATGTTCTACCATTACACAGATAAAATAACAAAGAAAACACCTGCACATTTATGCCTTATCTGTTCAAGATTACAGACTATCATAAACATGACGATCACATAAACACTGGTAGTAGGATCGGTGAATGTCCGGTTTATTTAAGAAATAAATCATGGAAGCCAGAATGTGTTGGGAGTTTTGACATGGATTGGCGGATAAAATTTACTAGCATCTGCCAATCCATATTAAAACTCAAAACACATTCTGGTTTCCATGATTTATTCCGATTCTGATATGCATAAGAGTACGAATACGGTAGTATACTTTGATTGAAAGACGGTAATTTATATTTACACTTGCGGAAAATGTCGCACACAATTTATGCTGCCAATGAAAAAGTCAGTCACATTCACCGGCGTATGTGCGAATGAGATTATACCGAAGGATAACTCGCTCGTTTGTTAACAAAGCGAAAGAGGGAGGTCATGTTAGAATTAGGTATATATGTCACGAATTTCATTTTATCTAATTAAAGATATTGTGTGCTTTGTGCGTGTTTACTGAATAATTATATGAAATCCATTGATGTTTCATGTGTTTTTGAAATCTAAAATAACTTTATATATTAAATTATGTTAGTTCATACACATTTGTATAATAATTGTATCCAGTAAAGAGACAGACGTTTGATTATTATAGATAGATAACATCGGTAAATAATTATAACTGACAGAAAAAAAAACAATCTGAGACATTATATCATTTATTTACATGTTGAAAGCATTTGTCCGACCACCTCATTTCACTAATGGGGGTTTTGGCCATTACAACTAGTTCAAACCCGCCATTTTTGCATTCAGGTGCAGGGTCCAATCCCGAAAAGTGAGTGGTCATGTATATGTATGTTAAAGTGTCAATATTTCCTGTTTCTACGATTTTTCTATTAGATTTTGTAACTGTTCTAACGGTGTAGCATCACCAATAAATTACAGAATCCCCACTTAAGTCAGCCTTACCAAATCTGAATCCTATGGCAGCTCCAGTTATATCACCTAGGTCTTGATGAAGGGATATCTCATAGCCACCACAGCCACCCATATGCATCTCAAATGTAAAGTAATAGTGGGACTCCATGTATCTATTCTTCTGTAGCGGTGCTGATTTCTTTGTCCAGTAGGTTATCAGTGGAGAAGGACAGCAAGCTTGGTAATATCCAATGGGATCAGAATTCTTGCTGTTAAAGAACAAAGCTAAGTAACTGTTCGGGTTACTGTCACAGTTTTGGAATACTAAGTCGATACCACCAGCTTGATAACCTTGGACATTTCTGTTATTGGCGATAGATATTGGAAGAAACCCAAGATATAGGTATGGTCCTAATTGTACATGGTTTTGTGGTGCTGCGTAGCCATCATGTCTATTGTAAAAGAACGCTAATGGTTGTGAACGATATCTGGATAACTGTTTAACTTCAATTTCTTTTTGATCGCCAGATGACGTAATATGACGTAGTATAACGTGAGATGTGTCAGTATATAGGTCGTCAATATTGATATCTACACGTGACAAGTTAGAAACAAAAGCATATCCATAATTGTGATGGAACTCGCACCAAACATCGTAGACCTGTTGGTTCTTGTTATAAATCCTGTATGTTCCGGATGTACTCTGTGGATTGGCATAGTAAACGTCTTGACATGAATCTGAAATAAAAATTGTAAACAAAATTTACATATACATGTATTCAGGTTTCCAAGAACTCGCTTCTGTTCTGTATATAAATGGGTTCCTATCTTACCCATCTGGAGCAGCTGTGATCACCCCTTGTGTTTTGGTGGGGTGTTCATCTTTGTAGTTTCTCTGTGGTGTTTATTGTTTTGTTTATGTTCGATCTGTATCTAGCATCCAACGTTGCCTTTCTTGATTACCCCTTCGGTTTTCTCTATCATTTATTTACCCTAAGTCGTTGTTCTATATCATTTATATTCTTGTTTAGTTTCACATTTATTGATGTGCCCATGATCATTTTTAAACTTCGTATCTAAAGAGTTTGTTTTATTGTTGCAAATCAAAAACATACAACAACATTCAGTCAATGGCGAGCACCCAAACACATTATACAATATCATTTTTATATTAGACTTCTACCAGGTCTGTGGATTTCTCTGACCAACACAATATAATGTGCATTTTGTTGAAAAATGCCATTAAACACCCAATAGTGATTATGTTGTATTCTCATGGTGTGCACTTCGTTTCGTTAACTATTATTCAATGGTACCATGTCTGGTTTAATATATGTTATTAATACACGCATCTTCAGTTAAGTATTGTGTTAGTCTTTTTGTTTACATGTAGTATAATCTCAACTGTTGACCACGTGTCCTTCAACAATTTAGTTTTCTGTGTATATCATGCTAAATTCGATAACACCCGTATATATCATGGCGACCAGTTTTAGTGGTGGAAGAAGCCTGAGTACCCGGAGATAACCACCAACCATGGGCAAGCAACTGGTTGATAATGTTACAGGTACGTATAATGATTTTAAATTATTCGTCTTATTGGTATTACAACATACAATATGGCAGTGCGGTTATTTTTCAGAATGAAGAAAAACTCTATAGAAACTTACGGGATGTTGCTTTTACTAGTGGAAGTAAGCCAATAAGTAAAACGACGAAATTCATTTTGATCACTCAAGTATACTGTAAACAATTAAAAAAAGATGTTAGTCTATGAATATTAACAGCAAACCGCAGACCCCTGATTCAGAAATGTTATTTAACCTCAAGTCTTCTTTAAGGGGAATTTGCGGTAGTGCCTACCGACAAAATTATGGGCGGAGCTGATCATCAAAAATTCCCTTGATATGAACAGCATATTTATGAAACTATATGTCACATGACCAACGTGACCTAAAGGTCACATACCTCAGAAATTTGAATTTTCGAAGTGATTTTTGTAGTTTTTAGACTGATGAATAATATTAATTTTTAATATGACTGAAAGTTTGGGAGGGAGGAATACTAGTAATCATGCTTGTCAAATATTTGGCTCCAAAGGTAACTGTGAAACTGTGTATCATTGATTTTTCCTCTTTGAGATAACCGTGGCCAAAATAATGAAGAATCTGCAGGTTTGCTCCGCCCACAGCTATTTATACCCACGCTCTCGGTTTAAGTAAAAATGAACGAAACACTAATTGCAAGCGAAAACAAAACTAGATAGCATCTCTCTTAAACATCGGCTTCTCTGGTTGTCATATCTGTATTTACGTGGCGAGAGAGGGATTGCAATGTACACCAAATAAGTAATTGTTCAACTATATCACGACGAGATCAAGTTACATTTCATGAAATGATGATGATGTTCGCTTTGTACTAAACCAACATGCTTATTCATAGTGCTAGCTCACCGAACAACAGTTCGCGGGTATTTATGTAGATCCACTCGGTCACATTATCCTGATTCTGAGCTAACCACTGTTTGCTCTTACTTCTGAAAACAGCGTGTTTAGCAGAGAAGCGGAACAAACCAATTTTATAGTCTTTGGTTTGATCCAACCGTAGCTCGTAACCAGGATGTGTCGTAGTTGAGGCGATCACGCTAACAATAACTCTTCCGGTGTGGTTTGTATTTATGTGTTGGAGCTTAGTCAGAAGAACATTTAGTGTTGAGATTTAGCCATTTCTTTTATCTATTTTAACCAGACTATGATGTGGTTGGCTATATTGTCGACCACGACTGTTTTTCTTTTTTAAGTTGTAAGTAGCAATCCTATTGGGTACTAACAAATCATGGAAAACTAGGTTATCCTTGTGAAATCGACAGACTTGAATTAAGCAAAAAAAAAAAACAAAAAAAAAACACATATCACTTCATGTACTAGTATGACTGGAATAATTCAAACATATCTGCATTACGCATTTTGCTCAAAAATCAAAAACAGTTTTGAAATTCGGGTACTACATGTTGGATTAAAGATTATATGATCCTATATTATATAACCGGTTATGTACGATACACGTACATGACAATATGTAAGAAACAATTGTTGGAATCATACACATCCGGAACCTTTAATAGAGTTAAGATAATGTTATGTTCTATTTAAAACAAGTTTCCTACCTTGGCGAAATATTAAGCCTAATAAAAGTTGGAATAAACAGAGTTAGAGATTTGTAACTTGTAGGCCTAATATACCAATGATAAGAAATAATTGGAGCAATGGTATACTAGGTCATAATGATAGGTTGCTATATATAGCTATCTAAATTCTCCTGACATGATAGAACAATGTATTTTAGAGAATACATGATTACGTGTTCTGAAGATGTCCTATATACATTAGTGAGTCAATCTAATTGAAATTTAAATTATAAACTATTAGTTATATGTTACTCATCTTTTTTAGTTTTCTGTTGTGTGTTTTGCTTTGTTTTGTTTCTGTTCTGTGTCCATTGTTACCGATGTCTCTAGATTGTCCATTCTTGATTGCATTTCGGTTTCACTAACGTTTATACTATCAACAAATACAGCAGAGATGGTAAATATCTCTGATACACGTACGAACAGTTATTGAAAGACCCATGGAAGGATCCTATGAACAATCAATTTTGATACCTGAAAATGACCACAGGAAGAAATGTACGAGTCTCATCACAGCAAAATCGTTCCAAACTAAAGCCGGATTGACCTGACAATCAAGTGAGAAGTGTTCAGCCATATCATTACGAGAACGAGTTACACGTTGATGAAATTGTAAGATCTTTGTACTAGACCAACAAGCTGAGTTGGATTTTCATCGTGCAAACTCACTGAAATAACAACCCACTCAAACCTACTATCCTGATTCGGAGTAAACCAATCTGTTTGTTAATCCTTAATGTTGTAACCATAGTAAGATACAACAAACATAATGAATTGGTAATCTATATTGGAATAAACAAGTAATTCCAAATTGTGTTGATGTCATCACCATGGTTTAACAATTATTTACGTTATTGCACAGTAGTTCCTGTGTTATAAGACCACCCATTCTACAATGAAGAAAAGCCTTATAGGAGGGACATTTATTAAGGAAGACAATTAAATAGAAATTCTGTGCGTTTTTTCTTCTTCTAAATAGGTTGATTTTGATTTTGATCTTTGGTGTTTTAACGCCACTTTCAGCAATATTTCAGGTATAATATCACGGCGACCAGATTTAGTGGTGGAAGAAGTCGGAGTACCCGGAGAGAACCACCGACCATAAACTTTATCACTTGCGACTGCAAGTCGAGTGCACTTTTTTTGTAATTTACAAAGCCGGACGCGAACCCACACCGACTACCTAACTCATTGAGCCACCCGAGCCCTTCTAAATAGGTAGTTGTGATAGTGTCCAATACATATTGTGTTGTGTCTTTGTTTTGTTTGTCTTCGTCTTGTGTACCATATGTAGCCAGTTTCTCTGGATTACCCATTTTTGATTGCCTCCTTCGGTGTTCTCTAACGTTTATTTATACACATTTAGTAATATTCTACTACGCATCAGAAATATGGCCTGATACAAAGGTTGGCTTATGGTGGTAGTTGCCTTTATAAAAGAGGGGGGCCACTGCAACACGTTTAAATCATCACTCCAGGACTTTAGAACAGGCATACAAGAGTGAAACTACATACGTCAATCTGGTAATCAACGATACAAGACAATATAACAAAATCTAATATATTTTTTTATTGATGATAAATTAGTAACAATCATGGCACACGTGTGGATTTCATTTTGCATATGCTAATTATTGCACTGGGTTTAATTATCAAACTGGAAAATAAGGGCTCTACAATATAATGTATATAAAAGTAACTTAATAGAAAACTAACATAATACAGAAAAACATATCAAAAGTTTTGATTTTATCCACCCTGATCACAACCTAATAAAGCTCTATATAAAATACACGTTATCACAAAATGTTACATCAATAAAAATCAACACTTATTGTTTACAAACATTTTTTACAGTTTAATCAAAATATAAAAAGAAAACTGCATAGCTAATGAAAGATCTAAATATATATATCACTAAACCTCATGGTATGTGAATGCTTTCTATGGGATATTTCAGTCACATGACCTTAGACAAAAAATATGGAAGGTATAATAATTATTGATATGTTCAGTGACAACCTTAAAATTTCCCCTGAACTGTTAGACAACTCTATTGCCTACCTGCAAAGATCTATTTTGTTTCAACAGATGTGCAACAATGGCATTGTCACCCTCAACCCATAGTGTTCTAAACAGAGGTGTGACAATAGGTTTGCCACCATCGACAACCTCTCCGATTTTCTATTTATTTTTACCGATAATGTACGGGTATTATGTTTATTTAACATTATCAAAAAGTCCAAACCAATTGCCAAATTTACTACAAAGAACCAAATCAAGGGTCGTTTTAATCGATTTTAAGGTTGTCCTCTTTCACGTCTGGTTATACTTCACATCAAAATTTTACTGTTATGGTTTATTACCATTCACAAATATATGCTTTGTACATGCAACAAATGTAACGATTGCGTCATAATTATATTTTTCTTGCTTTTGTCTGTTTGTACTGTAAAATAAACAATTATGGTCATCTAAAGAGGTGGACATCAATAATTGTCAACCTGAGAAGTGTATCTTCTCTGGGGGAAATGTGGTCACCTCCTAAGAAGGCCGTAATTGCATATTGCTGCTATCCTTCATCTTTCACTTAAGTGACAATATGCAAATTGGGATGATTTCTACCCATATCCAGGTAGCATCTATTAGTGTATTCAACAGAGTTCCATGTAAATATCAAGTCATATTAGAAAAATAGTGACCCACGTGAAAATATATACACACTGATTATTGTAGTATACAGTTAATGATTATTTCAAAATGAAAGACATTTTGCCTGGCCCTTATTTATTTGCTGCATTATTAGAAGACATTTTGATTTATGTGCATTGTAAGTAGAATATTAAATTCAATATTATTTATTTTCAAGTCATCTCCTGTTTTTCGTGAATCTCTGGAACTGTTTTCTATTAACACATTTTGTTAAAATCATACATTATGAAATACAGAAGTATACTCAATAAATATGAAAATTAAAGAAAACAAAATCTTTTCATAATGTGTGTCGGTGGTTGGTTGAGGTTGATGTAGATTATTACTTTACATAAATAACTTTAAAATAGCAATGAATATTTTAGCATAATGGGAAAAAAACATGATTTCCATAACTCATGTCTCTATGTAATTTTCATATGGCAATGGCACAAATATCTGAGGGTTAAGTAATGAAGTATAAAGTTCAACGTTCATGATGCTCAAGACCTAAAGCTCAACATACAACTCTGTACCACAGGAAAGACTTTTGCATCTTTAAATAATAATTTGCTGTGAAAGATGAAAAATCTAACGTGAAAATCTATATATGTGCATACTACATAACAAATGAGAAGAATAAGTAAAGATACAATAATAAAAAGAATATTGAGATAGTTCAAAATACAAAATTAACTACAACCATAGGCATACAACTAAATTGTTTTTAATAAAAAAAACAACAACATTTTATATCAAATTTAGTGCCCACAAGGTGCTTCGTCAGGTAGAAGGATACCCTTAAAATGGAAAGATTGGAAAGTCAAATAATTTAAAGTTTTGGGAGCAATAAAACAAAAAACCCTAAGCAGGGTAGCCAAAATCTGCTAAGGTCACCATATTGTGTTTAGCTAAATCTAATTTATTATTTTATGTACAAATTGTGAATTCAATCATAGTGCTAAACAATAATAATATGCTTACTTTAAATTGCATTCAACACAATCACAATTTTTGTATTACCTTAATTTAAATGCTGGTTGTAATCATAGTCTAGTCAACTTACAATGAAATTTTAAAGAGACATGACATCTTTTCTTTACAATCAAACTTTATTTATTTATCTTTCCAACCTTTTGATGAAGGTTATTCCAGACACGTGTCGTGTGCACTAAATATTATATCTACGTTTTTATTTCAATATAAACAGACATGATATATACTCACGGGGTTGATGGGGATAATCAATCTGCTCAAAATAACAGATTTTTGCTTCATTATTGAAAATAAAATGTAGATATCAAATTTAGTGCGCACAACACTTATCTGGAATAACCTTCATGATGTAGGCTCATAATCAAAAGGCTGCAAATCCAAACTTATCTGGAATAACCTTCATGATGTAGGCTCATAATCAAAAGGCTACAAATCCAAACTTATCTGGAATAACCTTCATGATGTAGGCTCATAATCAAAAGGAAATCAAAACTTATCTGGAATAACCTTCATGATGTAGGTTCATAATCAAAAGGCTGTAAATCCAAACTTATCTGGAATAACCTTCATGATGTAGGTTCATAATCAAAAGGCTACAAATCCAATTAATTTAAAAGTCTAAACGATTCCATTATTAAGTGGACTGCACTGTAGTAACAAAATATTACTATAAACCTATGTATATTAATGCTGTTCCTGCTGAAGACACTATTTGTTAATAAATGCTGCATGTATTGAATTTAAGGTACTAGTGTACGATTATGTAAATGACAACATCGTATGACAAGTAGTAGTGTAATGCTAGTTAGAGGACTGTCTTATGCTGTGTTGGTACTTTACATTGTAGACTACCACCGTTTAATTTCCAGTAAAAGGACACAGATGAACATAGTCTCTCTAATCATATCATGTTATATTATTTATATATATACAAAAATGATTTTGTTTTCCTGATAAATAAAATAGTGATAATTGGCATGGATATATGATTTTGGAATTAAGCTACGGGATCATTTTGATTCTGTAGCTCTAAGTATTCCTTCATAATGATGAAAATACACATACAAGATTTGTTAATCAATATGAATACAACCTTTTTCCACAATTGCATATGGTGATCAATATTTTTTGTTAAAATAAATCAAAGTATTTTTTATACCTCATCACAGTCCAAAGTTCAAATATAAGGAGATAATGTTAAAATATTAGAAGTCAGTAATTTATATATAAGACCACCATGACCTTGAAGGTGCTATAACTCTATACTAAGATTAATAAAACAATAATATATACACTTAGAATCAATTGCCTACACTTGCATATTCATCAATTATCAAAATGTTTATTAAATAATTATATAAACCAACAAAAAGAAGAAAAAAACCAAAAATTTCAGTCGTGTTTCTGGTATGTAATAAACTACATCTTCTTTCAATTCTTGATATTCATGATCAAACACCATTTTTGCTAAAACACACAATGATGAAATTTCAATTTGAAAGAAAATAATTGCTGTTATCATTATCATTGTTTATATCTTTTTTTTTTAAATATTATTTTGTAATATAAACAGTGAGATAACATCCTATAAGTTTTGATCCCGTTGTGTTATTATCTATGAATGAAGGTTTGGTTTGTGGTATTTAACGCCACTTTCAACAATATTTCAATATTTTTATGAATGAAGCCGACAGAAACTCTCTGATATGGTTGAATGATGTGCTCTGTCTCTGGTATGTACATGTAATGTGATCATTGCTCGTATCTGTAACTGTTAATCTTCTTTCGCTGATGTTGAAGGAGTGCTCTCAATGTCTTACCAGCATTACCAAAGTCTTCAGCGGAGGCTGAAAAAAATAATGACCTTGTCTTATCAAACACGTTTATAGTATTTATGAAATGTCTGGAATAAGCTAACACTAATCAACTTATATCTGATCATATAAGAAGACTTTGGAGATATTAAAGGGGTAATCAGAATCCAACGATTGAAGAAGAGCAGAGAACACAATGGTCAAACGAAAAAGGACAACCAACGATTTACAAAACATACATAAGCAGTTCCTGCTCCACTAGTGCCACCCGTCGTGCTAATTTAGTTACAAACCGGGTGATAGTATAACACATTACAATTCGATAATAATTTAATTTAAACATATTTTATTCATAACTAAATGAAATGGATTGGATAGCAGGCAATAGCCTATATAAATCCTCTCCATACACAAGGTAACAGCAACAATCAACAATGCATGCAGTTAATAATTTACAATACACAATATTTCATACTCAAAGGGGAATAACTCGAGTATACAATAACAGTCAGAAATCTCATATATTCAGTTATTGATAAGTAATTAACATCGACATCGACAATTCGAATATCGGTACATGGTAAGTGGCAATAAAAGGGAATTAAGTAGAGCTATAATATTTTAAAAGAAATACATTGTTAAACAAGTGGTTATTGAGTAACATTACAGGCTATGCTCATTATTGGAGACTCTACTGTGACTGTGAAATGTAGATCAACAATGAAAGGGATGTTCAATTCTTTTACTTTAATTTTTATCGATGTTTGAATTTGGATAGTCTCTCGTGTTCATTTACATCAATATCTTTCTTCACTAATTGCTCTCTGATAGCATGATCAACTGTAGCGCAAAGAGAAGAATTTACGAAATTATCGTATCAGTAGGTTTTTTGTCATAACGCGCAAATGGATAATACATAAAACTCATGTCCAATTGGATGAGCTCTCAAGTAAAAGAAGTATGCAACTCCGAATTATAACCAGAATCATGACATGTCGTGCAATATTTTCACTGATGTAATCCTGACAATTTGTTCATTATCTACTATTTTTATTGATGTAATAATGGCAACTCGTTCATTATATACTTTTTTTTTTTATTAATGTTATTATTTTTCTAAACGCTATATTTAATATAGAGGACTGCTGTCTGGTTGCGGATTAGTACGACTGCATTAAATCGACCATTTTTTGACACCTTAAGGAATCTTATTAGTGCTTAAATACCCAAAATCAATCCAAAGCTTTAGCTTCAGCTTGTGTCAAGGCAGCATTGCTCTTATAGAATTATGTCGCTACAGACGGACAACAACAGCACATCAATACCACGATATGACCGTACACATTACGCTGTTTTATAAAGATACAAGTACCATCTTTATACGACAGCATTTGTAGGATCATCTCATTGTTAATCCTTAAATATATAGTGTATGAAAACATAAATGTAGCTTAACAAATGTTTCAATATGTGGTATTTAACTTAGTTTTATATGTGACCTTAGTCAAATGTTTCAATATGTGGTATTTAACTTAGTTTTATATGTGACCTTAGTCAAATGTTTCAATATGTGGTATTTAAC
Organism: Gigantidas platifrons; assembly: GCA_002080005.1. NCBI lineage: Eukaryota > Metazoa > Mollusca > Bivalvia > Mytilida > Modiolidae > Gigantidas > Gigantidas platifrons. Next base: position 555,601 of record MJUT01048230.1, on the reverse strand, counting down.
TTAGTTTTATATGTGACCTTAGTAAATTTTGGCTATTGTGTTAATGTCCTGTTTGTTTTCATGCTCCTAAATACTTTTTAATTCATTAGAGTTTCAAATATGTTGGCTTTGGGTGTCCATGGTTACATGTTTTCCAGAGACGTGTCGAGCGCACTGAATTTGATATTTAAGTTTTGTTGTTTTTTTTGTACTAATCAGGATTCAGAAGATTGACTAAATGAATTGTTTAATGTCACGTGAACATTATTTCAGCTATATATGGTGAGAACAATTTATAACACAATAAATCATGCATGTAAAAGATTGCGCTGGGATGATGGGGCTATCCAGGGTTATATGGTAACAACGGGAAAAGGTGGCCATGATGGATCTGGACGATTTCTGCCTTCGAATGCTCAACCAACGATCACTCCAAACAAACTGTTTTTAGTAGGAACTGCAGCAAGTTGTCTTCTATGCTAAGATAATCAAATCACGTCCACTCATTTACATATGTCCTAAGAGTATGTTGAGTGATTCGTCCAGCCTAATACAGAAATCGAGCTTAACTGAGAGTAGAAGAAGTCAAAGAATGAATTTGTTAAGACGTACACAAGAATAGGACACATATGACCACCCATCTTTCTTCAAAAATAAGCCGAGTGCAACTTCCTTTTAACTTGCTAAAAGTACTTTCATTTCACTTGGGAATGGTGGTAATCAAATAAGTCCAGCTATTAAATATATCTCCATTTGGGCTTATAAAACGACATTGTATAACATGACCTTGTTCCACAAAGTTCCCAATTAAAACAGCTTTTCTACTGAACTATACGTTTATTACAATAAAAAGGAGTAATACATATGGAATTGCTGATGTCAACATTTGTGACATCAGCAATCTGCATGTACATTACATAATGAAATTATTTACAACACATATATTATATTCATGCAAACTTCCTGGTCACAACATAGGATTTATACCTTGCTTAGGAAATAAATCATGGAAGTCAAAATGTGTTGGGAGTTTTTACATGGATTGGCGGGTATTAGTATTTTATCCCGAGCCAGAAGCGAGGGATAAAATTTACTAATATCCGCCAATCCATGTTAAAACCCAAAACACATTCTGGCTTCAATGATTTATTTCGATTCTGATATGTCTAAGAGTACAAATACGGTAGTATACTTTGATTGGAAGACAGTAATTTATATTTACGTTTGCGGAAAATGTCGCACACAATTTATGCTGTCAATGGAAAAGTCAGTCACATTCACCGGCGCATGTGTTAATGAGATTATAACGAATGGATAACTCACTCGTTTGTTAACAAAGCGAAAGAAGGAGGTCATGTTAGAATCCATGATAACCAGTAGTGGTCTATGTCCGTATATAATACGACAAGGTAGGACAACAATAAAAATATTATAATTAACTCATTAAAAACTAAAAAGACCCCGATCGAAGTGGATTTCCTCTTTCATTTTGGAAACGTCGGAGGTGTAAGATTATGGTGTTTTCGAGAGAAAAACAAGTTGTAACTATGAAAGAAATATATATCGATTATATTGATTTTTTCTAAGAAAGAAACAAAACTCATTTCTTAAAGCGAATTGCAAGTTGAACTAGGCAATTATACAAGTATATATTTCATTTTTTATACTTGCAGTTGATGAGACATATTCTACATTTTCGTATTGCTTTGTGGACACCGACTACTGTTTGTCACAAAGCAACGTTTAAACCCTAAAACAATATGTGTGATAAGGGTCTGTCTTCATGCTGTACACACCAATTACAACAACACAATTCTAAACCTCATAATGTTATAGGAGTAACAAGAGTAGTAATTTATCCTATAATCAACTAAGAGGAAAAAATCACTACCCGATATATACACCACAAAAAAATAGTTCCAAGCCTATATATTTGAAACAAACAAAAAAGAAAGAAAATATTGTTAATAATATACTGGTTCATGCTACAGTAAGTTGTTAGTGTCAAGCTGCACACACGGACCTGTAGAACTAGTTCAAGACATACATATTAGATAGACGACATGCAATATAATGTTTACAACACCTGATTACCTGCTTAATTCAACCCATATTATAAAACGAATAAGTAGTGGCAATTTACAATTTTGCTTAGTAATAAAATGAAAATAAAATACTACACTGTCGGAACATTTCAACAATCCAACTGAAACATCAGAGAAAGAGGCAACATTGATAACTCTTAAAGGAATATCAAAGCTCGTTTTAACATATATTTTTTCCAACTCTTGACGAAGGTTGTTTCTTTTCAATTTAATTGTAAAAACAATCCAAAAATACTTTGCACGCCCATATAATCCTTAATATCGTTAAAATATCACTTAAAAGGATCGAAATGAATTTTTGTCTAGGAAGCAAAAAATTCAATCAATGGAAAAACCCAGAGAAAACCGCATGACATGAAAGAATTATCAACGAATTATGTCACTTTTACAAAAGATTCATTGATAAAAAAATGAGATAACAAAAAATACCAAAATGAGCTTTAGTATTCCTTTAATACACACATATATGACTGCTAATTATAACTTTCATGGCTTGGTGCAGGCACATTAATAAAAAAAAAAAAGGTGGCGGAGGTTAACTAGTTTTACACCTAAAGTTCCCCTCTTTTTGAAATGATGCTATGTTGTTAAATGAAATAAAACAACATTAACAAATCATTTTCATAATTTAGGCCTTAATTAGGGTATAAAAGTACATCACTTCCAAAGATCTTGGTTTCCCTTTTCAATACTAGAAATACCAACAATAATAGCAGATATAAATGGTCGAATCAAGCAAGCAATATAGCACAATAAGTTTATATCTCAAAGCTAAAACACAATGATTGTTATAATTGGAATATTGTGGAATAAAAATTTACCATTAATAATGACTTAGTATATTGTCTAAATCAGCTGTTATTTCTTGAACTGTAAATAAAATATAATATTACACAAACTCTAACAGAAAAATACCTCATTATCTTAAATAATCTTAAAAATAATGAAAATTTACTGGTTGATAACATTTAATACTTCAAATTGATCGAAAATACCTTATGGCTATATGGTCGCCCACAATAATTTAAATTTGCTAAAATGAAAATCATCATGTCACAATATTTTAAGACATTTATCATTTACTTGTAAACTATCTTCAACAAGTGCCACAGAACAATTGTTAATTTGCAAGAACCGGTCTAAAACTGTAATTGCTCAAGAATATTTAAATCTTTTCATCTATGATTTTTGAAAAAAATAATAAAGAATTGGCAAAATGGTACATAAGCATGTGCACTTTTACAAAATGTCGGAAGTAATAGTCACATATGTTGCAATTCAGTAAGCCGTGTCTACTAAACGTCAGTGATATCTAGCTTATGTGAATAGTATTACACAGCATAAGTACAGTTTTCTTGAATATAACTAACCCTGCTTGAAGTAACAATGAATATCCATCTGAATAGCTTAACAGAAAGCTATTAATAGCATATATCTACATGTTGATTATATTATTAGCGGGTGTGCATTATCTTACCCTCCGAATTGTCATCGGAATAATCTGGTGAATCTGGGGCAAAACTTGGTGGTCGACCTACATCATCGTCTTCGAGCGTGTCTGCTTTTTGCTTCCGTTGCTGTAGAATAGCTTGTAATTCTCTTGGACCCTGTGTTTTGTACTAAATGCAAAGAAGATTACATAGATAATTATTTTTAACACACACAAAAAAAAAACCCCAAACAAGGTAAAAGTTTCAATTGTATACAGTCAAACCTGTATATAAAGGGCACTCAAGGAACCCTGAAAATGTGCTCTTTATGAGCAGTTGTCCTTTATATACAGGTTAAAATTATATGCATTATTCATTAATGGAAAAAATAAGGCTGTCTTTAAAGACTACGATTTGTTATATAGAGGTGTCCTTTAATGCAGGGCTGGATGTACTTAATTCGTTGGAGCACTTTCTGTTTCAGATAGATTGATAAATCAACAAGATGAACTGTGAGCTAATGCTCACTTATGATACCCCCGCATATATGTTCAATGTGTATAAAAACCAACTAAGTCGGCAAAAAGGAAGTAGGAATATGACGGGTCCAAAAACGCTTCCCACGATATGGGGCACCTGTATGAAGCTTGTGACCAAATATCAGATTTCTGCCTTCAGTAGTTGCTGAGAAAAATGCGACGAAAAATATCTTGGACGGGCGGAAGGACATACGGACGGACGGACGGACGGACGGACGGACGGAAAGAGGTAAAACAGTATACCCCCTCCGGTGGAGCGGGGGTATAAATATAATATTAAACTATACATTTGATATTTTCGCATATATGTTTTGCTATGTGAATTGTATACTGCACCAATTAACAGCCAATGTTAATCCAAATGGATTGCAGTGAAAAGGACATCTTTATTGAATGGAAAACATTATAAACAGATATATAATGTAATATCCGGTGCAGGTTACAAAATAACGAGGAACACATTCTTAGTACAAAAGGAATGCTGGGGGCCGTCGTGATCGTATGGTAGGTTAGTTGGATTTACAATAAATGCCAATTACCGCTAACATTGTGAGTTCGAATCGCTCTCATGCCGAATTGCACTCGATACAACACTATGTGAAAAGGTTTGTCAGTGACTTGCTGCAGGTTGGTGGTTTTCTCGGGCACTCTGGTTTCCTCCTGGCACCAATAAAACTGACTCCCATGATATAACTGAATCACCATAACCCTAACACCACACAAAAGTAATGTTAAATACAAAAATACAAAGATTGCAGAAAAAGTGAAATGTTGTGTAACTTACTCCTGAAATATTTTTCTGTAATGTAAGATGACCAGTTAGTCTTTTGGCTTCATCCTGTCCAATCAATCTTTCTATATCTTTGGTCTTCATTCGAAGCAAATCATACCCATTATAACCACTTAGTTGATTAATACATCTACAATAATTGTAATAAAGTGCATAAGAGAAATAAAGATCAATCAGCAGCTGGTTACATCAAATAAAAACGATATTCGGTTCATCTTTACCTCCAGTTGTTTGTAGCAGGACACATGTCTTATTTACGTTGTTTGTGTTTGTTCTGTTCATCTTTACCTCCAGTTGTTTGTAGCAGGACACATGTCTTATTTACCTCCAGTTGTTTGTAGCAGGACACATGTCTTATTTATGTTATTTGTGTTTGTTTACATATAGTGGTGTCCAACACATATTGTGTTGTGTTTTAGCTTTGGTTTTTTTGTTTTCGTCTTCTGTGCCATATGTTGCCAGTTTCACTGGATTGTCCTTTTTTGTTTCCCCCATCGGTATTATCTAACGTTTCTTTATAGTTACTTAATAATATAATAATTATTAAACCTAAGATTCACCTCCTTGAGGCATATATGACCTTAACTGATTTTGGATATCCTGTTTAAGCCCTTTGGCTTTCTTGCTCCCAAACACTTTTAAATCATTTTGCTTTAAAATATTTTGGCTTTGAACATACCAGATGACAGTTATTCCATAAATGCCGTGTGCGCACTAAATTTGATATCTACGTTTTTTAGTATTATTTGTTACAATAAATTCAAATGTAATTTTAGGCCCTTTGGCTTTCATGCTCCAAATGACTTTTAAATGATTAACTTTCCACATATTGAGCGTACCTGATGAATGTTATTCCTGAAACGAAACGGGCCTAACGTACTAAATTATCAAAAATAACGTACTAAATTATCAAAAATAATGTACTAAATTATCAAAAATAACCTACTAAATTATCAACGTCTTTATTCAAAGAAAGTGTGTCTGTAATTCAATAAAAAAGGATATATATATATATCCAGAATCTTTTTCTGTTTTGAATTTTAATAATTCCCCACCATTTGAAGTAGGGAAAATGAGTGGTCATATAAATGTATGTGTTAGGGTTACCGATTAAGCCTCGGTTTCTAAGACGTTTCTGTTAGATTGTGTCACTGTTCCGACAGGGTGGTATTCATTGCGCTTTTCATTTATTGCAATATTTGTAATGCCACATTGATACTCGAACTATGCATCCAGTTTTTGTTTGGGGGGGG
>MJUT01048230.1:452808-549486 GCA_002080005.1 Gigantidas platifrons | reverse complement strand
GGGGGGGGGGTACATACATGTAACAAACTCAAAACGACTTTATCACAACATTTATTTTGAATTTGAATTTGAAATTCGTCTGTCTATTAACCATATTGAGGAAATCAGACAAGATTAGTGTAGCTATACTGGGCTTACCCTCAGAAAATAAATTATCATTATTATTATTATTATTATTATTATTATATGCGTATTCTTACCTCTCTGAAAATGACTTTGAACGTAGCCATTCAGTTACCTCATAGGCTGACGATTTTGTAGACAGGTAGAGGTTGCGATGTTGAGGTTTACTCTTTACTGCCGGTTTCCCGTTCAACTTCTGTGAAAGTTCGTTATGTAATTCATCTCTTTCTCCCCGACGTTCAACTATTAGAACAGAAAGAAATAAAAGCAGTTGATTATATAAAACTACCACTAAAATCGTATCACAAGACTGGATATGGGCGTGATTCAACAATGAACATATTTTTTTCGTAAAAATATAACGGAACATCAATTTTATGTTTGTCCTTCACAAGGAAATGTGTTTTTATAAAAAAAAACAAAAACAAAAACAAAAACAAAAAAAGAAAACAAAAAAACATGTTAGGTTTAAAAAGCTTGCTTTATTGTTGATTAAAGATGATACGTACCGTTATAACAGACAGGGCATGACAATTTAGCGTATACAAAGAATATTAATAAAACAGCAAAATTAAACACAAAAGACAAGCATGTTTGTGCCTGTTCCAAGCCAGTACCTGGATTTTGAATTTAGCAGGGGAACAAACATAAATCAGAGTGATCATTCATCATCTTTAAGTCGAAAAAAATCATGCTATTGTCGAATGAATAAATTAAAAACTTTGATGTTTATTCAGTAATTCGTCGCAAGACAGACAATTCAATGGCATTAAGAAATGGAACAATAAGACAAACAGTGGTCGGTAAAACACTGCACAGAAAACTAACAAGTGAGCAACAAGAACCCTACTAGAAACCATGAGTGAACTCAGATACTCTGTATATTGACCTTTGCGATTTATCACAATCGCATATAAATGTGTCTGATTCCGACAGTATTGTGTTTTTTGTTTTACATTTTATATCTGAACTTAATAACAGTTTGAATTATATCTCCATAGAAACAACCATTAAAATAAATAAATAAATAAGTGTTTGCACATAAAATTTGTTTCCCTTACGTTTATTTATTTTATATTTACCTGTACCCGGTGGATTGTACTTTCTACCCGTAGGTGGTCTATTTGCTGGTGGTGGTGGTGGCGGGACAGATTTTGGGGGCGGAGGTGGTGATTTGGTCCTTTGCTGCTCTGGTGGATCATCTTCAAAACTACGATTGTCATAGCCGCGAGCGTTCTTCGTGTTTCTGATCTCTTCGCTGTGTCTGTAGTTAGGATTTTGATTTTGCCTTCTATCGTTTTCTCGATAATTGCGACTACGCATCTCAGCGATGTCTTCTATACTACCGTCCAAACTCCCAGAGAAATTTTCACCGTCACTGCTATCGGAAGTACGATCGCGGTTAATGTAACGATCGGAGGAACCTAATCTTTTTTCCTGTCGTCGGCCATGACGATAACGATCACTTCCGTCGCTGCGTCCATCGCTGTCATTTCTCATGTGACGTATTGGTTTTATCACTCTTTCAAATTCGTCTTCTTCTGCAATGTATAAACCAGGTGGTACATATAGTAAACAGGTGGTACATCGAGTAAACAAGACAAAGATAGAGCGTAGACCGTTACATACAATGGGGCTGTCGTGGTCGTAGTTGGATTTACAACTTCCTATGCAAGCAGTGCCTATCACCACTGAAGTTGTGAGTTCGAATCCCGCTCATGGCGAGGTTTACTCTATATAACATTATATGATAAAGTTTATCAGTAACTTGTGGAAGGTATGTGGTTTTCTCCTGTTTACTCCACCAATAAAACATTACTGAAATATTTTTGAAAGTGGCGTTAAGCAACATAAACCTAAACTAAACTAAATCATTTACATGCATCACTGCTGCAGGTTAAACCAAATTTGATAATTTCCTTTTTCAATCAGAATCTGTGCAATCCTTTTTTGTATTCGTTGCTATAGCAGAGGTGCAGATTGCATTGGAGATGTCAAACAATGAGTAAATGCATCTAGTCAGTCCTATAAATTACAAACCAAACTAACAGATACGAAAATGACAAGAAAGACGAATTCATCTGTATGGGAAACAAGTTTAATTCGTCACTGATATTGTTTATTATATATATTTGTTATTGAAATTTACAGTTCCTAAATAATGTAATAATTAATGAAACTAAGGTTCTCCTCCCTCAGGTATAGATGACCTTAGCTGATTTTGGCAATTCTGTTTAGATCCTTTGGTTTACTTGCTCCCAAAACTTTAAAAAATATTTAGCTTTCCAACCTTTCGAATTTGAGGGTACCTGATGAAGGTTAGTCCAGAAACACGTCGTGCGCACTAAATTTAATATCTACGCTTTTATTAATCCTTGTAAAGCATACCATCACCGTCCTATCTACAATGTTTACTGTCGTGGGGTGTTTCAAAATATATTAAACAATTAAATCAATGTAGCTTAACACAAAAAGAATCAAAATAAAGTTTTGTTTTATTCTCTATAGACGAAACAAAACTTTAAAACATGCTAAGAGTGCTAAAACAATGATAATTTTAGCTTATTTATAACCCTAGGTTGATTGATTGAACCGCTACGATATAGCTGAAATACTGCTGAAAGTGGCGTTAAACCCCATTCAATCAATCAATCGATTGATTGATTGATTGATTGATTGATTGATTTTAACGTCCATTGGCAAATATGCTATGCATATTCAGGACGATAACAAGTTCAATATTATATAAGAACAATATAGAAATGCCATCAAAACATTTGTATTTCTATGGGACATTAGATGTAATGGCCTTTAATCAAAGCACCTGCTTTCCCCTTGGTTGTCGTGCGAGTTCATGTTGGCTGGTGTATTTAAGTTCCTTTTGATTTTATGATTCACTGGTCTTGTATTGTATTACCAATCATCTCCAAAAACCATGGTTAATTATATCATTTAACCAATAGAAAACAAAACATCTCTAATCTATTTCTCCTATTTTTCAGCATGTGTCGTGTCTGTGGTCATTGCAAATAGTCATCTTTAGCAAAATAACCAAATTTCTCTAATACATAAGATCATTAATACACATGATACATTAAAATAAATGATCTCTGTCTACTTGTTTGCATAAAAAATAATGGTTTGGCTTATGATGTTTCACGTCACTTTAAGCAATATTTCAGCTATATCGTGCCATTCAGTTTTTATTGGTGGAGGAAACCGGAGTACCCGGAGAAAACCACCGACTTGTCGCAAGTCACTGACAAACTTTATTGAATACGGTAATGTTGTATCGAGTACACCTCGCCATGAACGGGGTTCGAACTCACAGCTTTAGAGGTGAAAGACACCGATTGCGTATACGTAGATCGCGACCACGACAGCCCCCTATATGTCGTATACACGTATGCGTTCTCAAATGATAAATCCATTAGTTTATGTTTTTGTTCTTTACAACACTGCTGATTACCTATCGACATTAGAGGGTTGGCATACGACTCACACGTGGAAAACTATCGCTTGACGGCATCAAATAACTAAGAGAGAGGTTTTAACCCACAAAACTAATCTAACCCTATTGAAGCGACTGTATGAACCCATAAATATGCGTGACTCTGTATGTGTTTGTACGAATTTGGATCGGTGTAGTACTAGTATATCTTTGTATATTTTATTTTCTTATCTGACATAACATTACCGTGAACAAAATATCGTTCATAGAATCATAGATGTAACCATAGAAAATTAGAAAAGTCGGGGGAAATTTATGTAGCAATCTTGTCAGCGTTTGCTTTTGATAAATATATTTTTTAATAAAAATTACGGAATATGACAAACTGACAAACCATAACTCTGGAATGGTGACAATGAGAATCATAACTACAATATATGTCATCATTACTATCTGTATTTGACAAATTCAACCAATTCATAAAACAACATTCAAGAAATAGATTACTTGGGAACTGATAACAGTCGAATGATAGTTCATTTCAGACATAATATGTAAAATACATTCATATATATTCGACATAATTGACGGAAACCAAACTTCTCCCAAATACTGACCGCCTTAAACAAGCTGAACCTCATTTTCAATCCCTTTCAATTTCCCTTCGTATATTTTAAGTTTGTCGAGATCTTGTTGTAGATGTTTGGCATCGATAGTGGATTTGATAGCCATGTACGCAATGATATATTTTGGAAATAGTCGTATGTTTGAGCTTATTCTGATTGGTATATTAATACAGAAATAAATAAACCGAAGGGGCAATTGGAATGGAAATTCCAGAGACACAGGAAACATTGGGTACAAGTCACAGAACGATGACAAACAAACATACAAAAAAACAAAACAATCACAACACAACTCAGAGACTCTAATAATACTAGCAACACTGACCTCACCAAAAACAGGGGTGTAACCATTAGCTCGCGAAGGGTAAGAGTGGTTCCCGCTTCTTTTAAGACATCCATCGAGTTGCTCATACAGTCAAGTCCGGTAAAAGTCGTGTCGGTGATAGAGAAAAAAATCTACGTCAAAGGGGAATGACCTATAAATTATGAGCTAAAGTTGACTTAGGGAACGCCAGATTCAACGGGTGCATGACAGGCAAACTGACCGGCAAGTGAATGACATACAATTTTAGACGTCGCTGATTGGTTGGTTAGAAATATGAACCATGACGTACACATGTCGGGAAGTAGTTAGAAGTCAGTGAACAGCAAACAAACAAAAATCAATTAAAATATCATCTTAATTAGATTGCTATAAAGGTTTGTTAAATTTTGTAATAGGAGGCCAATATTTTGGAGCTGTCGTCCTATTTGGTTGAAATATCCCGTCACCAGATCCATTAACATTCGATACAAAATGTCAAATCAAATCCAAATGTGTAGAGAAATCAGGATTTAACATTGTTGTGGGGATAACATTACTTGAAGTCCGCGGGATATGATAATCTACGTGTAGCATGATTAAATAATTACATCCAGCAGAACACCATTCCCGACTAAATTGTATGTCACAAATCTTATTTGTAGATAATGTTCAATTATTTTTGTGAAACTAAAGCAGCAAGATTACGACCAGGAGTAGTAATGTGTGAGGGAGTAGAAAGATACAGTGAAGTGCCGATTGCATAACCACGTGGTAACCCTAACCCTAACACTAACCCCTAACCCTAACCCTAACACTAACCCTAACCAAAACAACAAGAACTAACCCTAACCATAACAACAAAACATAAAAAAAAAGTTTTAGAAAATACAAATGCGATAAAATTCTTATCCGTAAATACATTTCTTATCTATCAAGGTAACCCACTAAAAATAGATAAGAGGAATGCGATAAAATTCTTATCCGTTAAGTTAATAAAAACTACGTCTGTTATCCGATGTTTACCCGACAATCATATTGTAAACAAAGTCTTTATAATTAGATAATAGACTCTTATGAATACGATGCAATTCTTATCCGTTTAATCAAAGTAGATAAAGATCAATTTTAAATACAAACATCCTGACAGCGACATCTCGAACTACGAAACAGACTATAGCAAAATACGTCACGATTTTTGATCACGTGGTGTAGTTCTAGAGTACAGTAAAATGGCGGACGATTCAAAGTGAAGTTTGGATTATTTTGTCGGATATACGCTGTACTATTTCACAAAACGTAATCACATAAATTATGTGAACCTTCCGGCGGGAGCCTCTTTCTCCCGATTTTGAGGGTCCCTTCCGTCCCTCCCGTCAACTTTCAAAATCTTCCGCCCGTGAAAAAAATCAAGTACAAAAAATTTTTAACCTACATTTTGCGATCAATATTTCTGGAAAATCCCCAATTGTAACTCCCGCGCTGAAGAAAAACGCCGAGAGATACGAATGGTAAAGGTGAATGTCATATTTAATGATATCCGGTTGTTAATCTGTAAAGCTAGATTGTTTGACACCTTTACAGGTAGATTGGGTCATGGTGATTAATTAAGGTGTTGATGATTATACAACAATTATCCACTGATTGACAGTTAATTGGGGATAAGGAAGTGTGTTTGTGGCACACGCTTAGATGATTAGATGTGTGATAGCGGCAATTAAAAATAGTTATAGACCGTTGTGCAAACACTAGTCGGACAACGTTTGATGCCGAGGAAAACTTTTTATTTCGATCAAACGTACAATGATTTCATCTCGGATTGAGTTGTTATGGCTTGTTTGGGATCAAAGCCGATCAAAGTATTATTTAAGGACTAAGTTCCAGGATGGAATTGATAAACCACAAAAATGCCGAAATGCATGCTATCGCCCAACGCACCAGCAACAAAGAAGACCAAGTACCTTGCCAAGTTCCAGAATGCTTGGAAGTCCGAATTCAAGTGGTGCAAGGCTAGCAGTAAAGGTCCAGACTTCGCCTATTGTACTACCTGCAAAACTGACTTCAAAGTTTGCTATGGTGGACGCAATGACCTGACCAAACACATGGAGACCAACACCCATAAGCAGAAACACAGCTCTGTTTCTTCAACACCAACAGTATCATCTATGTTCAGCATGCTTAATGACATTTATACTAGTATATGTTCAATTTTAATTTTAGTGCTCTATGACTTTATTGTGTCTTCTTTATTATTGTTTTTATTATAACCTTATGATTATGAATGATTATGAATAAAATTATAAATACAGTTTTTATCTTCATTCATCATATGAAACACTACTTCAGACAGAAATGTAAACAAATGCATATTGAAATGGGATGCAGTTGGTTCAATACTGAAACAAACAAAAGGAAAACATCAATAAACAATGAAAACACGCATCAAATATGTCGATAAAAACGTCGATAAAAAATCTCCAGTTACGAGACCAAATCTCCAGCCAAAAATTTGCAAATCTCCAGTTGTAGCATAGCAACTTTATCTCGATTATGATAATCGAACGTCCATTTTATATAAATCCAATGCAGCGTTTGTACATCATTACAGTGTCTTAAGGTGTAAAACCACTAATTAATTTCTTTAAGGTTTTCTACTAAATTTGTGTTTTTTCGAGCTTACCTGATCATTTTATCTTAAGTTTAACCTTTCCAAGACCATATATTTTCTGAAACGTACATGATTCCTCTACGTTCTGTCAAAATATCAGGGCATGTTTAAAATCTTGCAGTGAAATGCCATGCTACGGAAAGCACCTACTCTAAAAATAACTTGGTCATCCCCAAGAAATTCAGTATTTATAGGTCATGCATCAAATCCTCCATAGAGGTATTAAAATACAACTAAGTCCATCAAATTTGGGCTCAAAATAATCCCTATATATTTAACTTCAATTATCAATTTTAATTAGTCCATTCCATTCAGTAGTTTTCACAATACTACAAAGTGAAAGGAACTTTTTTCTTGAAAAGGGACTACTTTCGTATATGTTCCAAGCTCTGATTGGTGAATTAGTGGTTTGACACCTAAAGAGCATAAAAACTTGTTTCTTTCACCATTTGTTGGCCTAATTTCTATTCCTTAGACAATATCAACCCAAAAAAACCTCATAAGGTATGTGGCTGTCTGATATTTGCAAGTATAAGTGTTAAAATGCAAAGGTACCCCCTTGAAGATTTTTAATGAAAATATCTCCATTTACAGCTGTTGAGTTCAGATTGTGTAATATACCAAAACTTACCTATTCTCTTATATACTAAAGTTATTAAGCTAATTTCTAACATAATAAGCAATTTTAACACATATATATGCCTCAGTTGTATATTTAATAGCTAAATACTATGAAATGTTTGCATTTAACCCCCCCTTTTTTCGTCCCATAAAATGAGCTCATATCATTCTTAATTTTGTCAATTCATGCTTTTACCCCATAAATGATGTGGTTTAAGACATAAAATAAGTTTTTGTATATAGATCTTTAGTTAAAATTTCTTCTAATGCCATCAAATTTGCAAAAATATGATTTTTTGATATTCAAGTCTTGGAATTTCTGATGGTGCACAGCTATAATTTCCCCTAAATCTCAATAAATATATGCTTCCACATCATTTTTGTCACTGTTTAAGTAAGCTGGATGTTCAAATGTACTGTTACAGCCAAATTATACTCTAAAACATGAAATTCAAATTGACAATTTGAAAAATTAACAGAAAATGCTAAGCAGTCAAAATAATTTTTCTGGGATCACTTAAATTACCAGGTTTTTACTACATAATTTTCAATTAAAACTGCTTTCTATAGCCTTATATTATTTTGTAAGTACATTGTACATGTATTCTAAATGAAACTATCAAAATTTACCAGGAAAAATGTGTAAGATTGAAAAAAATCCAATCATGATATCACCATATTCTATATTTGAAGTCGACAAACTGCTGCATGATGATTTTTTTTAAATTCTTAATATCAACCATATTTTCAATATTATATGCCCTTCTACTGCAAAAACACATTCAATAACATATTCCCAATAATTATAAAGCCATAAACAAAAATAAAATGAGTTGCAATACCCGGTCTTCATGTATATCCAGTGTTTGGGAGCAATATTCCAAAATATTACATAACATGCATTTTGACCATGTAATCTGACACCACAATGCATTTTGTAACATTTTTGTAGGCAAAATGTCACTCTGGGTCTGTTGGGACATTTTTAGGCTAATTTGAACATGATAACAACAAAAGATAATTTTGACGTTTTTCTCCTTAAAAAGACATACGTCAAGACTGTAATCAATACGGTAAATATAAAGCGCCCGATATATTGTACCCTCTATCTATAACAATTCAACTGTTCAAACAATATTGTAAGTAAACAAATGGGCCACTTCTTTTGTTTCAATAGTAATAATAGACTAAAGTCTTATCCCTTAACTTTAAGTAAACAAAAAGCACCCGTGCTAACAAGATTTGTTATCTATTTATATAAATACAATACAGTGATTGTGCATACTAATGTCCAGAGATAACTCAATGTGTATGTTCAAAGGGAGGTAATTACACGTATTCAAAGGGAAGTAACTCTTAACGTACGTTAAAAACGTAACGAGTGTGAGTCATGAAAAATGCTATACGCGCGATCGTTGTCCGTGTATTTTGTATGATAATTGGTACAATTTTCTAGAACGGGAGATAATTCAATGTGTATGTTTAAAGGGAAGTATGGTTAAATGTACTCGCCGCTGTCAATATTTTATCCAGGTAGGTATGGGGAATATTAAGCAGGGCGTCAACAATAACGAAAATTATAATCCAATTCTTTTTATTTCATTCGTATATGTCTTTCAATTCGGCCTTGATCGTCTTTGGGTCTCGAGCGGAGAATTCATTCACGATATCTTCCAGAGTAAAGTTCCTATATCTGTATTTGACGAAGTGAACGCAATAAAGTCCACAGGTGTCGCCGTCCTCGGGTTGAACACGAACTGTGTTGAACTTGTATTGCGGTCCATTGGCGATCAGCACATTTCTGAAGCGACGGTGATACGTTTCCGGTGCTCGTCCGAATGAATCGAAAAATTCGGCAGGTCCTTCTTTTGGGAAATGAAATGTCACCCAATGTGTCCCTTTTCGATCGCAAGAGTCCGTGTTGACGACGAAACTATGGGTTTGGTTCTCTACTCGGGCGGGGAGTTGGTCGGCACAACACACGGTTGCCGGCAGATCTTTAAGGTAGTATTCTAGTTCGTAGCCGTAGGTGCCTTCGTCTTTTCTCTTGGCGTCGACGGGACATCCATGGCTAGCGGGTCCACCTGATCGGTCTCCGATGCTTCTTCCTCAAAGACGTTGGAACATAGTCTCCTCGATTCCGGGTTTCAGATCCACGACCAGGTAAGAGTAGGGTTCCTTCGCGACTTTTTCGAATTGATGTAAAAAGTCGTGAGCCCGTCCGGGGTAAATCTGTCTTCCGAGTGTCGCGATGGGTTGTCGATCTATCGGATTCTTGAACAGGACCAGGTAGTGACAATTTCTCCTCTGTATGGGATCTTTACCAAAGTACATGTTTTGGTTCAGAGAGATTACCGTCAAGTTTCGGTGATGACTTCCCTCGGTAAAGAGATCGTTGATTCTCGGGTCCTTGGCCGCGGTCGACATCAGGTCGTCCAAGACTATCACGTTTCGTATTCGGGGATCGAAGAAGTCGTCGCTGTCCAGATCCATCGGGATGCCTCGACGAAATTCTACTCGTGGGAACACGGTCTTTCGGATGACGTCGTAGAGGGGTTGCCATCTCTTGTACAACCAGACGATTCTCTGCGGCGGTGGTGTCATCTTGGTCCGACAGTTTTGTAGCAGCGTTTTAACGAAATACGTCTTTCCGCACCCGGTCGGTCCCGTAATGTTTGCCGTGAACGGATGTCGGAAACGAAACTCGTTCCCTCCTTCATTGACGGCGGCGGTGGATATCCACGATTGTTTATATGTCTGTATTGGTGATGGCGGCGGTGGATACGCATGATGGTTCTGTGGATACGGTTGACTGGTTCCGTGTTTGTTTCGAAAATGTCTAAGCATGACGTCTCTCCTCGAGAAGGTCTTGTCACAACTGACGCAAAACATGATGACCAATTATCGAAGGTAAAGTCTTCCTCTTATAAAGTTTCTGTCTTTTTCTTTTTCGTAAATCTATAAGAGAGAGAGTACCGCCTCTTATAAACTTTATTCCTATAAGAGTGTGAGGACAAAATAATAAAATTCGAGAACGATGAAGCAGTTTTACGTATTTGTCAATACTGAAGACTCTCTAAACATGTTTAACGATAACACAGGAGGACGATTTCGAGTCTATTTTCCAAACCCTTACGTCTTGGACGGAACGTGGGAATGCGCACTTCTGGAGGTTACATTCGTCCCCATGTTGACCACACCGACGCGAAGGATATACGTGTACTGTAATTTTGTGGATAATTCTTACGTCAGAGATTCGTACATTCTCGTTCTCCAATCGTTGAGTGTCTTGAACGAAGATGTCACCGACGTCACTTTCGAGAACCCGATCTATCACCGAGTGAGTGGTGGCATAGGTCAACAAATCGAAATATCCATGAGAGACAACAACCTCGAAATATGCCGTTTTAAAGACGATCACGTGTTTTGTCTCGTCCATTTCCGCAGAAAGTAGAAAGAAGTGGACACGCAGGAGGCGGAGGAAGATGAACACCAGGACCGCTTAGCCTGTCGACCCTGCGGACTCGTATTCGCTCACACGTCGGGTTTGACAGATCACCAGATATGTGGATGTCCCGTCGACGCCAAGAGAGAAGACGAAGGCACCTACGGCTATGAACTAGAATACTACCTTAAAGATCTGCCGGCGACCGTGTGTTGCGCCGACCAACTCCCCGCCCGAGTAGAGAACCGAACCCATAGTTTCATCGTCAACACGGACACTTGCGATCGAAAAGGGACACATTGGGTGGCATTTCATTTCCCAAAAGAAGGACACGCCGAATTTTTCGATTCGTTCGGACGAGCACCGGAAACATATCACCGTCGCTTCAGAAACGTGCTGATCGCCAATGGACCGCAATACAAGTTCAACACAGTTCGTGTTCAACCCGAGGACGGCGACACCTGTGGACTTTATTGCGTTCACTTCGTCAAATACAGATATAGGAACTTTACTCTGGAAGATATCGTGAATGAATTCTCCGCTCGAGACCCAAAGACGATCGAGGCCGAATTGAAAGACATATACGAATGAAATAAAAAGAATTGGATTATAATTTTCGTTATTGTTGACGCCCTGCTTAATATTCCCCATACCTACCTGGATAAAATATTGACAGCGGCGAGTACATTTAACCATACTTCCCTTTAAACATACACATTGAATTATCTCCCGTTCTAGAAAATTGTACCAATTATCATACAAAATACACGGACAACGATCGCGCGTATAGCATTTTTCATGACTCACACTCGTTACGTTTTTAACGTACGTTAAGAGTTACTTCCCTTTGAATACGCTTAACAATACGTGTAATTACCTCCCTTTGAACATACACATTGAGTTATCTCTGGACATTAGTATGCACAATCACTGTATTGTATTTATATAAATAGATAACAAATCTTGTTAGCACGGGTGCTTTTTGTTTACTTAAGGGATAAGACTTTAGTCTATTACTATTGAAACAAAAGAAGTGGCCCATTTGTTTACTTACAATATTGTTTGAACAGTTGAATTGTTATAGATAGAGGGTACAATATATGGGGAGCTTTATATTTACCGTATTGATTACAGTCTTGACGTATGTCTTTCCAGACACTGTAATGATGTACAAACGCTGCATTGGATTTATATAAAATGGACGTTCGATTATGTGATTACGTTTTGTGAAATAGTACAGCGTATATCCGACAAAATAATCCAAACTTCACTTTGAATCGTCCGCCATTTTACTGTACTCTAGAACTACACCATGTGATCAAAAATCGTGACGTATTTTGCTATAGTCTGTTTCGTAGTTCGAGATGTCGATGTCAGGATGTTTGTATTTAAAATTGATCTTTATCTACTTTGATTAAACGGATAAGAATTGCATCGTATTCATAAGAGTCTATTATCTAATTATAAAGACTTTGTTTACAATATGATTGTCGGGTAAACATCGGATAACAGACGTAGTTTTTATTTACTTAACGGATAAGAATTTTATCGCATTCCTCTTATCTATTTTTAGTGGGTTACCTTGATAGATAAGAAATGTATTTACGGATAAGAATTTTATCGCATTTGTATTTTCTAAAACTTTTTTTTGTTTTGTTGTTAGGGTTAGGTCTTGTTATTTTGGTTAGGGTTAGGGTTAGGGTCTTGGTGTTAGGGTTAGGGTTAGTGTTAGGGTTAGGGCT
This sequence comes from Gigantidas platifrons, assembly GCA_002080005.1. Classification (NCBI taxonomy): domain Eukaryota; kingdom Metazoa; phylum Mollusca; class Bivalvia; order Mytilida; family Modiolidae; genus Gigantidas; species Gigantidas platifrons. Next base: position 536,509 of record MJUT01048230.1, on the reverse strand, counting down.
AGGGTTAGGGTTACCACGTGGTTATGCAATCGGCACTTCACTGTATCTTTCTACTCCCTCACACATTACTACTACCAGGTTAATATAAAGATTTTATTGCAGTGTGTGCTAATAATTCTGGCAGTATGTATTAATAAAATACATGTATTAATGTTCTTTAATTTGTTTTAATTAATAAATAGTGATATGTGTAAAATAAAGTATATCTTTTGAAAAAAAGGTTATAGCGAGTACCATTCCTACATGTATGTACGTTTTATGTTGGTTTTTTTTTATTATATTGCCCCTAGAATATAATTACTTTATATTCGGACGATCGAAGTGAGGGGGAATGCAATAATTTTGTTACGGAAGTGTATATTTATGGTTATGTGTTATTATTGTCAATGTAATTTAAATGAATCACAGTAGTTTCTGAGATTACAATTGATGGACAAATTCGATAGACACAAACTGAGGACAGTTACTATTTGGATTTTAGATGAGCGAAAACCCTAAGTTAGTAGCAGTGCTGGATCTAAAGAGAAAAGGAGAAGGGAGTTGAACCCCATTTTTTTTTTAAATGTATAAAAAAAAAAATTATAGGAAAAATTGTGAAAATGTGTCATTTACATCGGTTTTTTCAATAAAGAATTCAATGGATCGGATCGTAGGGATGAGGAAAATACACGAAGATGTTCCATGGAAATATTAATGCATAACATAGTTTGACAAGTAGTATATACATGGCCAACGTAGGTTACCATAAGTTGCTTTATAAGGAAAGGTTCTGCAAAACCATTTACTGGGGAACACCGAATTGTAAACACAACACCAGAACGGCAATCAAAATTCGATTCCTTGTTAAGGATAACACTAACAACCTCTGCATTCTCCAAATACTATTCATCTTCAATCAAATCCTTCTGAAGATAATACTACATATTTCGAATAGCAAATAGTCATATGTTACAACTATTTCTATTGGCCGTTTTAATCTCTAGGAAACCAGAACCACGAAATTATACAAATCTCCATCTGTATTTCACACTTTCCAACACGAGAGTTAGAATATTTTTCTTTTTTGTCGTGCAAAGCGCAAATTTTTTTTTCCAGAATTTTAACTTTAGGCTATATGAAAAACACTCTGAATCAGATTTTTTTTTTCCACCACCAAAATCAGAATATTTTTTCAGCAACATTGGGAATCAGAATTTTTTTTTAGAAAAAAACCATAGCCCCTCCCCCATGGAAGTTAAATGGTCCATCCCAAAGACCATGAAAACAAGGTCTGTGGACACCATCGATAACAAACTAATCCATACCATACATGAATGCTTAATTTTATATAGCTTTCTTGGAAAGCTTTTTGAAACTGTCTTTACAAGCCTTTAAGTTATGAGAAGATAGAGAAAACAATAGCACCGCCCATGGGTGATGGACGCTCGACTTTTTCATATCTGATATTAAACTGCAAGCAATTGACATAATTATTGAGAAATTGCATTTTTCAAAAAGGGGGGATAACTAAAAAAATCGAGAGAAGCATCGGAGATGCAACAGCCAAGTTGCAAGTAAAAATCTTGGGGCATTTAATTTGTCTATTCACCCTGATCATAAATATATATGGCTTAGGGGTGGGGATCTCAACCATTAAAAAGTTCACTTCAGGTAGGGAGTGGGGCATGACCCCCAGGGCCTGAGCTATAAGACATTTAATTTGCCTAGTCACCCTGATCATAAATATATATGGCTTAGGGGTGGGGATCTCAACCATTAAAAAGTTCACTTCAGGTAGGGGGTGGGGTATGACCCCCGGGACCTGAGCTACAAGGCATTTAATTTTCCTAGTCACCCTGATCATAAATATATATGGTTTAGGGGTGGGAATCTCAACCATTAAAAAGTTCACTTCAGGTAGGGGGTGGGGTATGACTCCAGGGGCCTGAGCTATAAAGCATTTAATTTGCCTAGTCACCCTGATCATAAATATATATGGCTTAGGGGTGGGGATCTCAACCATTAAAAAGTTCACTTCAGGTAGGGGTGGGGTATGAACCCCCCAGGGCCTGAGCTATAAGGCATTTAATTTGCCTAGTCACCCTGATCATAAATATATATGGTTTAGGGGTGGGGATCTCAACCATTTAAAAATTCACTTCAGGTAGGGGGTGGGGTATGACCCCAGGGCCTGAGCTATAATGCATTTAATTTGCCTAGTCACCCTGATCATAAATATATATGGTTTAGGGTGGGAATTGCAGTCAATTTTTTTTTATAGATTCCCCAGCAGGGTGGGGCTGAGCCCAAGGGATAAAAAATTTTGAATGCACAACTTCACATTGGCATCTCCACCCATACCAAATATTAAGTTTCTATCTTTTGTAGTTTCAGAGAAATATGTAATTCTCAAAATATGTACTTTTTCTATAAAAAAAACCCATGATTTTACAAGAAAAAAAAACAATAGATTATTCTGAATTTCGAACTCATTCTAAATAATAGTGTAATAATGCTTCCTACCAAAAATTATGTTGATCGGCCAAAAACCAAAAGCGCTATCGCGTTAACGAAGATAGGCTAACATATGCCCACCCACATGCCTTTCACCAATACATAAGCCGAGTACAACTTCGTAGCAACTCGGCTAATAAAATGCTGGATGGAGTTGTCTTCTCTTGTCAACAGATTGGGGTCAACACTTTCTACAAGTGTACTGAGTTTCAAGTTAATAGCTTTGATTGTTATTGAGAAATTTTAATTTTACTAAAAAAATATACCACATTTCTATGTACTATGTCAAAACAAGGGCAGATAACTCTGGATATACAAATCACAGGGTCACCTGCCTTGTTGTAATGGGTTCCCCATTTGATAGTGAACAGGTATGTTGAGTTTCATTTCAATGCCTATCATAATTATTGAGAAATTGTATTTTTTGAAGAAATTCTAAGTCAAAAAGGGGGAATAATTCAAATAAAATGCTGGATGGAGTTTTCTTCTCTTGTCAACAGATTGGGGTCAACACTTTCTACAAGTGTATTGAGTTTCAAGTTAATAGCTTTGAGTTATTGAGAAATTTTAATTATACTAAAAAAATATCCCTAATTTCTACGTACTATGTCAAAACAAGGGCAGATAACTCTGGCTATACAAATCACAGGGTCATCTGCCTTGTTATAATTGGTTCCTCTTTTGATAGTGAACAAGTATTCCAAGTTTCAAATGGATACCTTTGATAGTTTTTGAGAAATGGACTCTGACAAAAAACTTAACCTAAAACTTAACAAAAAATTTACCGACCCAGACGCTGATGCCGAAGTGACAATAGCTCGACTTTTTTTCTTCGAAGTCGAGCTAAAAATTAAATGTCATTTCTGGATACATGTTTACACTTTTCGAAGTTTGATGGGCAAAGATAAAACATTTCTGACCTTTTTTCAAATACACATGCAATGTCTACTCATAGATTTAATTCGGATCTCTACTGAGGCAGATAAAAAAATGGGGAAAATAATAATAAACACAGACTCTTGACACATGTGTTGAAAGGGTTATGTGGAGGAAACCGGAGAAAACCATCGACCTCCGGCAAGCCACTGACAAACATGATTACATATTAATAATATTATATCGAGTACACCTCACCATGAGTGAGATTCGAACTCACAATGTTGGTGATAATAGGCACCGATTGCACAGGTAGTTACATTTTTGTAATCCAACTACCATACGATCACCACCACGACGGCCCCTTCAGAAGAAGTATAAATGGGACAACCTGGCCGGCGCCTTTCAACTACCTCTGGAATAGTTTGAAGAGAAACATTTAGTCTTCTGCAACGGCTACAATGTGCACCCCCGTTTGGAAATCTACAAAAGAGCTCCGTCTTTAAAGTGCATGGAACTGTAGGTCTCCTAACAAGTTACCCACGATCAAACTTTCGTATTAATACAAGAGAACCCTCCATCATGGGGCCTGTTTATATCCCCCACATAGGGGAAGCAAATACATGTAGAAGTAAAATTGGCTAATACTGTAATGATTTGGTCACTCACTCGTTAGAAAACTGAATGCTCAATACAAACTGTTTCAATAAGAACACAACCAACTTGTGTATACATATATATTTAATTCATGGTAAAATAATGTATTACAAATATATGAATATGTGTGAAATAAATATACAATATCATTTGTTGACATGTCACAACCATTTACAGCAGTGGTTCACAGGAAGTGAAGAGGAATGCTGGGTAATATATCCCATAAGTCACCTGGCAGAAAATTGCACAATCAGATTATAAGGACAGCAAGTAAGCATGCAATAGGTTAGGGTAATAATATTCAATTAACTTTGATGTATTTAACCCTGTTATCTAAATTACTCTATAATTATTTTTCAATCTTTGACCAATGACACAATACATTATGAAGTTGGAAATATTTTACCATGACTTTTTTTAAATAAAAAAAAAATTGAAGTTGATTGATTGATTGATTGATTGATTATTGTTTTTTTGTGTTTTTGCCACCATTATCTTCTACAAAATGTCTAATTTAACATAAATTCTATGAAATGTTGAAGTGAGTAATTGCACTGTCGATTTTCTCTTCTTTTTTTTTATGTAATATGTAAACAGTTTTAAATCATGGAAATTATGTATCAATAGTTTTATAGTTACATTACCATTGTAAACATTTCTTGAGAAAATAGTAAAGGCATCTTTTGGAGTTTTCTTCTATCCTTATTATTAGTTTTTTTTTTGCAACTAAAAAGTATATGATGTTAATCAAGTGCTCACAGAAGACACAAGTCCAGACCAAATTCTTCTACCTCTAAAGAGCATATATTGCACTTAATTTGATATCTGTGGTCATGTTGTTTTTTTTTTTTTTTATAACTAGTTTTCATTGTATTTCATTGATTTTTGCATTCCATTGTTATATTTTTACTTTTGTCCTCCTATGGTTTATAAGTACAAAATATTTTACAAAGTAAAAAATTGTATCATACATATTATTGAAGCTACAAATTTGTAATATGCAGCAAAGTAAAAAAATTCCTGTATAAGTTTGTTTTTTTCACAATAAAACACAAAATTCAACGAAAGATAACATGAAGTAGCTAATATATGCTCTTTAGAGGTACATGTAGAAGAATTTGATTTAACACAATTCCCAACTGTGTGTCATGTAAATATATAAGTAGTGTATACAGGTTAAAGAAATATAAGAGAGGAAAATATTGGGATGCAGTTGTATAATATAAGCAAATAGATATAAGATATATGTTATCATGCTCCCAGTCCATAATTAAAATATACAAGTTACTCTTGTCAACACAAAACATATTTAAATTATTTAGATTCACATATTTTTCAATCAATATATTTTTTTCTATTAAATTGCCAAAAGTAACTTGATATTTTAAAACTTTTTTTTAGTACAGGGATATATATTTATATGTGTGACGTGACATGCAAATTTCACCGGAATATACTATTTTGCAAGGTTAAATGTGAATGTAAAAGACATCATTTTGATTTTGTTTTTCTTTTGTGAAATAATGCTTATGTAATATGACATTTGAACATTATAAATTTTGAAAATTCAATAGGGATTTGAAATTTTGACATTTTTAAATTATATATTAATTTAAACTTTATAAATTTTGAAAATTCAAAAGGGATTTGAAATCTTGAATTTGAAATTATAAGTTAATTTAAACATTATAAATTTTGAAATTCAATAGTGATTTGAAATTTCGACATTTTGAAATTATAAGTTAGATAATTCATTTTGATAGTCTAAAAGGTTTTTTGTTGTTGAAATTTTGACAATTTGAAATCTGAAATGTCTCGATCAACTAGACATTGAAAACAATTATTTAAAAAAAAACCTACGATTTCTAAAGGGAAAACAAATTTAAGCAGAAAATTACAGAACCAAATTTTTGAAACCCTGTTACATTCACAGTGTGCAGTAGTTCCCCTATTACAAGACCACTCCAACCAAATGCCACCACCTTTTTTTATCAGACCAGATTTAAGATGCACTGAGATAGTAAAATACAACCAAATTGTGCCTCTCAAAGAGAAGCCACCTTCATATAAGGTCGCTTTTTCATAGCAGAAAGTTTCTGATGCACTGAGATAGTAAAATACTACCACATTGTGCCTCTATAAGAGGAGATAATATCTCTAATGTCATTTTTTCATTGCAGAAGGGATGGTCTTCTAAGAGGGGAGACTACTGTGTTCATATCTGATATCAAAATTGTGATGTAAAATAACAAGATACAAGACACAAGATATCAGACATGATTTCTACAGATAAATATATATATAAAATATGTGCTTTGCTGTAATTGGTTGTTATGTGTGCAGTTAGTATATTCATTTTTAAATATATTTGACAAAAAATTTTTGAAAAAAAAACATTGGCCAAAATACTTGGTTTACAAGTACACTATAATATTTTGCAAACTACAAAATTGTATCCTCCATATTATTGAAGGAACAAATTGGTAATTTAGAGCAAGTAATATTTTGTTTTTATAATTTTTCATATATTTGTTGCTTAAATAATATTGAACAGAAAGATATGATATTCCCCCTTTTTTTTTTGGCTTCAAATACAAAAACAAATTGTATATTTCACAAATATTCATTTAGGAAAACAATTTTTTGCCATATTTTTGCTAATTTGCAGTTTATTCGTCTAATTTCCTCAGACAAAAATCTAACGTAATATTTATGCCTTTCAGGTTATTGTTAGTATATATTCATGTCAACACAATACAGTGATTAATTAATATTACAATTATCCAACACCTCTATGGTATATACATTTTATACTCTGAGATGCAAGGAAATACCCCTTTGTTAGTCCAAAAAATTGTGAATGATTTCAGACCAATTCTGTTAATAATACTAGTGGGAACAGAACAAGACAGAAGAAAATTCTCTATATAGTAGTTAGATACCACATGTGTCAGAATAAAAGTGTGTGCACAACAGTTAGTAAGTAAATTGGGAAGATAAAAGTGGACATAAAAGAAATCTTGTCATCTTTTTCCAATACAGTTATTGAGTACATCAATAAAACCACTTTTTGGAATCTTGATTCACTCTTTCCCACCCCCCCTTTTAATAAAAAAAGAAATGCATTATTCGTAATTTTTCGTTAAATATCGTCCTTATTTCGCATATATTTTTCCAGCAATGACCTCTTCACTTACCTTTACAATAACACAAATCAATAACACGTAACTCTGGTTGTATCCCCAGTATTGTAGTAATGGTATATATAATAATTTTGTTATACATGCTTACATGAGACATAAATATACACCAAAAAGCTCCATTTAATAAGAGATACTAAAACAATTAACAATGGCCTCAAATATTAAAGCCATATGTATCGTTACTTCTACACCATTGTATTTTTTCCTTTCTCTCTTTGAAGGAAACAACCTTTCAAACTGTACACGGTTAGAATCAAGAGCACTAATATACTTAAGTTACATAAAACAATTCCTTGCTTCTATATCTGTCTTTTTTTTCTCTCTCTCAAATAATTTTTTTGTTCTTTCCTTTCAATTTATTTTTCATGTATGATTTTACTACGTAGTACTCAGTACTCAAGCAAAAACGTCAACTTTTGTAATGCAAAAATTGAATATGTACTTAGATATCCCAAAATGTCGATGAAATTTGTGAATATTATATACAAATGAGTTTTTTTCTTAGTAAAGGAAAACAATAAAATAAATCTAACTCTCAAACAACAGAAACTACTAACAAAAATATCACAGTAAGTGAAAAACAAATTTCAGTTACCAAGGTAACAATAATTATTGTTGTAATTATTAATTAATAAAATTAATTATTTATTAATTTTTCATCTTTTACTAATTAATTAATTTAATTATTTGTCAATATTTAAAAAGAAAAAGAATTTAACTACTGTCTGGAAATTGGACTTTCTTATGAAAAGCCTCAATAAGATTTCAGATATATTATCTTTTGATTTACAAATGTAGTTATTTGGAAGGTTGACACTTCCATAATCAGCATAACATTAAATGTTTTTTTTTTTTTTTTATCTTTGGCACCTTTTAATGTATAAATATGAAAATTTTGTATTAAATAATAATTGTGAATTTTGATGTATTATAGCATTTTTAGTTAGCACTAAATGTGTCCATTTCTTTTTTTTTAACTAAATTGTCTCCCATATTAAATTGACTGATCTCTATGACTACTATGAATTTAGTCTAGAATTGAGTCTTGATACAGTATCACTGTGAGAAGGTATATTCGAGGTAGCATCTACTTTGTGTCAATCCAATTCTTCTTTTGTTTCACAAAAAGAACATAATTATTTACAGTTAAAAAATTATCAAAGATGATGAGGACCTCTCATTTTTAATTTAGACATCACAATGAACACTCCCTCCCACTTCACAAAGTAATTGATTGTCAAAGAATTGTAGGGTTTTTAATTTTTTTTCTTTCTCAAAATAAAAAGTTGTGAAAAAGTAAACAATTATTTCATCACAAAGTGTCAATATTCGTTATTTACTAGGCCCGAGGCTTTTCACTGACCTAGTAATGCAATCAGCAACCATCACCAGTGAGATTTGTTAATCGGTTTGTGTCTATGTGTACTACATACAGCCTTATAACATACAGTTTATCATCAAGTTTTAACTAATTTGAAAACAAAACCAAAACATGCGACTTTAAGGATGTTTATATATGTAGATTCTTAAGGGGAAAACTATTTAAATCTATATTCATTTTACAACCTTCATTGTGTAAAATAAAAAAGTGTAAATTAGGAATATATACAATTATTTATGAAATAATTATGCCTGACACACATGTAACTTACACAAGTGATATGTAGATATATTATTATTATTTAAATATGACTCTTGCATAATCTGTCTATACCAACAAGAAAATTAAATTTACATATTAAAGATATGCTGGACATTTGATAAATACAACTGTTCATAATTAAATATATCATTCATGATTATGGGTAGAGATACCAAATTAAAATGTCCAGGACATTGAATATCTGGGAGTTTTTTTTATACAATTATTACATTCACAGGACAAAAGTCTTTCAGTTCTCAGATATTTGACTATTTATAAAAAAAAAAAACATTTATTTTGCCGAAAATTCTCCTGAAGTCATTTCTTATCCGATAATATAAAAATTTATTGGGTGAAAAAAACTTTGTGTTTAAATCACGTTTTCAGGAAAGTATAAATAAAATATATGAAGAAATTATATTTGTTTCTGCTTTTAATGCTGCAAATTTGATGAAAATCAAGTAATAATTTACTGGACAAGAATTGTTTTAAAAAAAACATGGTTTTATATGAAATATATAGGGAATATTTTAGTGTGGAAGAACTTTTAACCCATTACTTTAATCATATGATGAGGAAAATATTAAAGGTTTTTTTGTATTATTATGCCATGAACGGTAAAGCTTATACGAGGTAAACATAAACAAAAAAATATTAATATTATTTTGATTTAAAATACAAAATACAAGAAAAAAAAAAGAATATAAATATATATAAATAAAAAATGTTACATTCTTACAAAAAAAAAAAGTTTCTTTTATCTTATGAAATTTTTTTTGTACAAACTCACCATTTTATAAACAAGTCATAAATATTCGTTTTTATAATATTTTTATGATTATGTATTCAAAAATGAAGTAAATATATACCATTACACATAAAAATTAGGTAGTATATTTAAGCTTACAGCAGGTAAAATTCAATTATTTTTTTTTTACATTTTTCTTTAAAGAAATAATAAATCTTAATTCATAATAATTATTTTTGGGGGGTAATTAATATAATGTAGAAATTTAATATTATTTATTTCATAAAAACCCCCAAAAAACAGACTTCATTTAATCTTTCAAGTGAACTTTTGAGAAGATCCATATACAACCAGTAAATTCGAAAGAACAGTCAATGATACATGGAGCTTAATAAAATATCTGTGATCCTGTATAATACAACAATCATACCCTGTCCATATTACCTGTTAACACTATTAAAAGGCATTAGTGATATGTACGTGTTACAGAATGTTTTTTTCAAAAGTAATCACCTTTACGTGGAGGTGGGGGTGCTGCAGGTATGTGATTTGATTGGTTGTGTCCTATATTTCCACTGTATCCACCAACGGAACCTCGATGTCCACCATTCTGGAAAAAAAAATAATTGACATTCTCGTAAAGAAGAATATTAATTATAATAAGAATAAAAGCATAAATATTAAACTTAGCGTGCATGACACGTTTCTGAAAATATCTGGTCAAAATCGAAAGCTAGAACTGCAAATCAACAAGGAATGATAATAACAATAATTATAATGTTCTTTATTTAAACAGGATAATACACATATTAGTACAGGCACAATGTTTACATTGTGTTCCTCTTATATTTACAATAAGATGACACAATCTGAAAGGAAAACAAGGTTACAATTCTGTAATGCTTCATTTTGGTATATTATTTTTTTTGGGGGGAGAAACAATTAGGATAGGCAGGTAGGATTTTTGCAACAAGTAACAACACTGCGATGCTTGATTTCTGATAGTACAACATGTAATTAACAATGCCTGGGTTACTTACACTATATTAGAAATGGTTTGTGGTTGGTGTTTCTGATACCAGAAAAAAAGTTGACAGAAAATAAATAAGAAATATTTTGTTTTCATTCAAATAATTATCGGGTTTATGAAAAGCAGTCAATAATTAAAATTGATTAAAAAAAAGATATCTGAATCAGGGAACACAACACGTTTGTGGAACAACCTTCAGTCAGGTGTGCTGATAGTCAAAACTGGACACTTACAAACAAATTAAAGTTATGGGACAGCGCTTTCGTTCACTATTAATTTTGTCAACATGGGTTGGGTTAGGGCAAAATATTGTCAGAAGAAACATCAACATGAGTTTACTGTGTACTGCAGTCCTCACGACAATGAGCACCGGTCCTCCGCCCAAGACAAGTAAAACTTTGTTCGGACCAGTAAATTAAAAATTTTCATGTTGAGGACTGTGTTCTAATTATTCAGTCCTCTTTAGTGTATGCATTATAACAGGATTCAAAAGACGTGACCTCAATTTCAGTAAGATTATTGTAAATGTGGAGTTAAATTTGAAAGAGCCTTTCTTCAATAATTTGTTTCATTTCTTCAAATCCCTTTCTGGAAACCTAGTGGATTAATATTTCTTAATTCAAACAAAACAATGTTCATTAATTCATATAAAAAAAAACTTTCAAATATTAACAACTATTTATATCAATTGAGAGAGAGTGAGTGATTGTTGCTTAATGCCAACTTATCAATTTTTCAGCTATTTCATGACCAGAGATGAAGCTATGATGAGGTCTGCTTTGTACTAGACCAACAAGTTTAATTTGATCTTTATAGTGCTAGTTCACTGAAACAACAATCTGTGTGTAGACATATCATTCCACTTAGGACACATTATCCTGATTCAAAGCTTTAAAAGCTGTGTGCTTAGTGGAGATGTATGTCAACTGAACTAAAAAATAAATTGTAAATATTTTACTGTCTCTGAATATGATCAATAGCTGTATAGGTTTGGTTTATGGTGTTTAACACCACTTTCAACAATATTTCAGTTATATCGTGGCGGTCCGTTTTACTGGTGGAGGAAACCGGAGTGCCCAGAGAAAACCACCGACCTGTTGCAAGTCATTGACAAACTTTATCACATAATGTTGAATCGAGTACACCTTGGCTGTAGCGGGATTTGAACTACCATAAATCATGACCACGATGACCCCAGTTTCACAAAGCTTTGCTTTGCCGATCCACAGCCATGATGTATCTCCAATGTGTAAGTCAGTTCTGTGTTTTTGAGTTTTTCATTCCGTAATTCCTACCCTCCCATTCGAAAATGCATCTTCCTTCAATGATGCTTAAAATATTATATTTTTCCGTTCAAATGAATCACCGCCCACATGCTGCATATTAAATCATTCCTTAGTAATAAAAACAGAAGCTAGCTGTTCCTTGATTATAAATAACCGATACCCAAATGCTTTTATTCGTCTATATACTCTTATTGTATGACACCTCCTCCTTTTTATATATATCTGTTTCTTTCGCCATATATCCAATATCATTTAATCATTATAAAATAATTACACACTTGTAAATTTAGCTAACTTATATTTAATATAACCTTTAAACAGAATGAAAATCCTACTTAAAATTAACATATGCATTCGTCCACATAAAATTAACATATGCATTCGTCCGCATAAAATTAACATATGCATTCGTCCACATAAAATTAACATATGCATTCGTCCACATAAAATTAACATATGCATTCGTCCATATAAAATTAACAAAATTAACATATGCATTCGTCCACTTAACTAACATTTTCTAATATGTAATCAAATATGTGCACAATCTAAATTTAGGAAGGAACCATGTAAAAATTCTAAAAGAGACTATTGAAAAATATCCTGTAAATATATGTACATAGTCTTGAACCAATTACAATTCTGACTATTAGTAAAGATATCGTGTTAGTATTGTCATGCTTATAACCAAAACCCACACAATATATATTAGTAAAGAGCAACAAGTCAAAAATACCTTCCTGCTTCATAGAAACTGAATTTAAAAGAACAAAGGAAATAAAGAATGCTATTCGTGTGATATTTGTGGTCCAATAGGATTATTTATGAAGCATGCACAGTAAAAAGGTCAGTTATCATATTATTTTTTTTAGAATAACTCTGGGTGACTATCCATACAAATATATTTAATTTAAAGCTATGCTAAAAATCACACGTTCAAATGTTACTGCAAAAAACTGAGCGATATTCATCTAATAGAATTCTGCAATACAAATTGCATTAATCACGCTAATTCTTTCTAAAAACATCTTGGTTTTTTTTTTTTTACAAATTAAAATCTCACTGCAAAAAATGAACAATATTCATCCAGAAAATCCTGTAATAAAAATCATAGCAAATTTTCTAAAATAAAATTTTTGGATCCCCTCCATTTTGTCTGTTCTGTATCCATGGTTAATTATATTCACTTGGTTATAGCAATTTAGTAATTATTTCAGCAGAGAGAAAAAAGAAAAAAGCACCAGATAGCTATTAAAGAAATAAATGGTTGTTTATAAATAAAAAGGTGTTTTAGTGGAGAGAGACAAATTCACCACTCATACACATACTGTTCTAACAATGTCCCATCACAGAAAAATGTTTTTTAACGGAACCAAATTTTTTTTTTCTTTCAAAATAGAGGATTAAAAATTTAACATTGGAAATTTATAAGGGATTTGTAAATAGCAGAAACTGTTACTTTTACATTATACAGTAATCTTCCTTTTCTGTAATGAAAAAATGGTCGCATATGTTGGTGTATGGTGTTTTATGCCATTTTCAACAATATTTCCGTTATATCGTGGCGGTCAGTTTTATTGGTGGAGGAAACCGTAATACCCAAAGAAAAACACTGACCTGTCACAAGTCACTGACAAACTTTATCCAGCTTTAAGCATAAAACCAACTATCCTACGATGAAGACCATGATGGCCCTCAAAGTCTCAAATGGGCGTATAAGATCAGTGGTTTCTCTTGAGGGGGAACAATTTAGTAAAAGTTTACTCTTCTGTGCATCTGAAATCTGGCCTGATTAAAGGGGGACTACTGTATTCTGAAAAATCCCCCCAAAAAAGACATTTAAATGTCTTCCTGACGTCCAATTAAAAATGTCCCCAAATTAAAATGGGCCATCAAAACAATCCGAAAAGCCACATGGTTGTTTTTAATTTGTTTTTTTTTCAGGATTGGAGAAATGATGGGACTTCTTTTTTTAATATCTACTTTAACATATCCCAAGACTGTATAACTGAGTAGTAATACACCATGATATATAATTGGTCGTAAAAATGCAATTTACTTGCACACGTCTGTTATCAGTGAGGGGCTACTTGGAGTGTTCTTGGTAAAATATACTGTAAAAAAAATATTGTTATATTTTGCATAAATTAATTAAATAGTTTTCTGTATAAAACAAATAAAATCACCAATAACACAGAAGAAGCCCATACTAATTACGAACTAGTTGTTGATGAACAGCGATATTTCAACAATAGAACTCGTGTCAAAGATAACCGTCATGTCCTGAGATTTTTATCCCTTATATATCATTAACTGTCCATCACATTAGCTTTGTCTTCAAACAATATTTCCTTAAAACAAGTGTAGACGCAGATCTATGTCTTGCTTGCCCGCTTTAAATTGTTTCTTAAAATTTTTATTTTTAGAAAATGAACAAATTCAAAATATCATGAAACTGATCATATGCATACATGTGTAAATATGCACATATACCAGATATAGTGGTGATGGTTAGGTTTGGTTTGTGGTGTTTAACACCACTTTCAACAATATTTCAGTTATATTGTGGCAGTAAGTTTTATTAGTGGAGGAAACTGGAGTACCCGGAGAAAACCACCAACCTGCCACAACTCACTGACAAACTTTATCATAGAATCAGAATGTTGTATAAAGTACACCTCGCCTGACCATGTTTCGAACTCACAACATTAGTAGTAATAGGCACTGATTGCATAGGTAGTTATAAATCCAACTACCATATAATCACGATGACGGCCCCTTTTAACCCAATAAGCTTTAGTAATGAGAAGAAGAGTCAAAGCCAATATGATGTACAGCAAATGAAAAAATTAGTCAGTGAATGATATGTTAAGGCACAAAAGTGCACATCTGCTAAAAGTTAAAAAAGTTAACAGACATCTGATTTTTTGTGGAGTTATTCCTAAAACAGAGATTCAAGTCAGAAACCTAACTCTACACAAATAAAGATTTTCAGACATTGGAAGTTTTATTTAAACATTATGTAGAATTCTCTAATCCTTAATAGCGGGTTTTAACGAATTGGTTAAATTTTCGTAAATTTTTTTTTTAATCACCACAGTAGTTAAATTTCTGCATGAGAATTTTCCCAACAATTTACTTTTGATGGTCATTAACAACAGAAATTAACACCTTAAAAATATTTTTTTGACATTTTGGTAACATGAGAAATGGATTTCTCTTTTTCTACGATTGGATTACAACATTTCTCTACTCTCGTTAAGATTAAATTTTCTAGCTCTCGCTAAAGCTTGAGCATTAAAATTTTAAAAATTAAATTGTCTTGAGAGTTTAAATATTGTAATCTACTGGGAGCAAAAGGAGAATCTATAATATTTATATCAAATTTAAATATATTTTTTCATATAAATCTGAAGTTAACTTTTAATATATTTTGTAACTTCCAATGTCATCATTTTTGATTAGATGAGATTGACAAAAGAATTCTGCTTCATTTACCAAATACATCGCATCCATAAATTGGTCTCTTATATTCTGGCAATAAAAACCAAAGCAACCATCACAAAAGAAATCCTAGATAATTCTATTATTCCAAAAAGCATAGAATACATATATGGTTACGCTGGAGCAGCATGATACGACTGCAGTGAGTCTACAGAGGCTTTCTGTGATCAAGTTCAACTCAAAACCATAATTAATAAAGTATATGCGTCAGAATTACTACCTGAAGTCATAATCAATTCAAAGAAAAAAATGTATCAAAATTGGATGAAAAAAACACTTGTGTAAACTTTTCAAATTTGTAAAGTTTGGGCAGCTTTTAGCCCCCTTTCCATAAAAAATAACTCACTTTTTAATTGACTCATAAATAAATCATTAAAGTGAGCAATTCCCCCCTCCTCCCACCCAAAAAAATTGCAGTAAATTTGGATGAAAAATAACAACAATTAAAATTTTGAAAGTGGCAATTAAGTTATTGCACAGAAACCAATGATAACAAGGACAGATCCATAACATGATATGCCACAAAATCTTTGCAGTCTTATAATAAAATGTAATGAAAATATACAACAATTAGTGCAGGAGATTTATACAATATATAGCTAAAAAGATAACATATTGAAAAAGAAACTGAATTTTTAACTACATTCTGCAAATAAAAACTAAATCAAGTACATGTATAAGCCATTTGTTAATTTTGTGATTTCTGATACTGTGATGCTCTTTAAATTTCTATAGGAACCAACTTTCATGATATATTACGTATTTTAGTAAAAAAAAAAAAAATACTTTATTCGATGTCTAAGCAAATTTAAAAAAAAAAAAAAAATTTAAAAACAGGATATCCTTATTAAGCCATATCACCTGATATTGATTGTAGAAAAACATAATTATGTCTTTGTATTTTCTTTTGTGACAAAAAAATCTTTTGTATGACAGAAGTATTGAAGTATTCTGTATTACTGATGTATAAACGAAACTTGAAAATACATAAACTTATTTAAAATTAAAATATTTTCGTTAAACAAATTCCATTGCATATAACGGAAAAAATTATGTTTATATATTTAAATTTTGTGGAGAAAAAAAATATATATAGAAAAATGTTATAAAGGGAAAAAAAATCCTGAAAGTTAGGTATCCCAAAAAATAACTTCATTCACAGTGACATTGGAAATATGAATAAGCTTGTGTCTCAGTAATAATGAGGTAGCTATACTATACACAGGTACGAAGAAGCAGAATCAGCTATGTGAATATTAATTAAACATGGCCTGCCGATACTTTTGATCTTACTCGTCAAATTTATATAAGGGAGCTAACTTCTATGGACACTAATGCTGCTGGGAGGCTCTCAAACCCTGTTAGGAATTAACACAACATATATATTGCATGGCGAATATTAAATGTTAATGCTTAATAAACTCAATTTCATTTTTTTTTTTTTATAAATATCTAATTGTTTTTGTAGACATTAAAGCAATCTTTTAATTTCTATTCAAGAATTTGCTTTGCGGTGTTTAATGACACTTTTAACAAAATTTCAGTTATATCGTGAAGGTCAGTTTTATTGGTGGAGAAAATCTGAGTACCCGGAGAAAACCACCGACCTACTGCAAGTCACTGACAAACTTTATCATATAATGTTGTATCGAGTACCCCTCGGCGTTAACAGGGTTCAAACTCACAACTTTAGTGGTGATAGTTATTGATTGCACAGGTAGTTGTGAATCTAACTACCATACAATCACAACCACAACAGCCCTTTTGCAATAAACAAAATGTCATATTTTTGGGTTCAACATGGTCTTCTAGAATTGTGTGATCATTGAAATGTCTACAAAAAACAATTCTTCTATAAACTATTAAAAATGAAGGACTGGGGAGCATGACATGACAACAGGAGGTCGTAATAAACAAATTATTGAAATAAACAATGTTTGGGAACACTAAGAGTTCTAAATGAGACAATACAATCTTTTTGTTTTATTCTAACAATGATGTCCACAAAATATTATCATCCAATTGCTTTATCAATGAAAAACATTTTTTTCCTGGTATTATTAAATAAATTCTATAACTTTACATATTGGTATTCTAGTGGCTTTGTTGTTCAAGAAACTATCAGGGTCCAGTCATCACAATGAGCACATGTCCAGTCCTCTGGCCCAAGACCAATACAATTTTAGTTGGACCAGCAAATTTTTCAGTTAATATTTAGAACTACATAAAAATAAATTAAAGAATTAGATTTGGACCAGTAAATTCAAATTTGCATTTCGAGGGCTGGGGACCAACCAATCATTCTAACTTGGGTCTATAGAGTGACATAGCGTCCCAAATACTATCCTTAAATTGACCACGTCACATGACAACAACCCCTGTAGCACAATTTTTATTAACCACCATTTTTTGTAGCAGTATCACGATTTGATTTTAATCAAATATTATATTAATAGCAAATCCTAAATCTTGAGCCATGACGTAATTTTGATCATTGAGAATCTGTATAACTTAATATAATTCCCCAAAATTGTATGTACCAATTGTTAATATTAAAAAAATTAAAAGGGGCTAATATACCTTTTCAAAGCTTTATACATCTTATATAAAAATATTACCTAATTTTCAAATTAGTGATAATAAATAACAACTTCACAGCAAACAATCCTGATTTGTATATTCTTTTAGTAAGTACGAAAGTATATATATTAAAAAAAAATCCTTACTATAGTATATACTGATCAGTGAAGTATATATTTTTTTCATTGTTTTGTGAATAACTACAACTACATATTTGTACGAAAAAATGTTTAAAAAATCAAAAATACTTTTTATATGCAATACCTGTGCATTTTTATATTGACACTAAAAATTCAGGAATATTCACAATTTTTTTCTTCTGTAAATTAAAGACTTACACAAAAACAATATTAACAAACTAAGTCACAATTCTTACCCGATCGACATCATTACTATCATCTCCGATATCTCTCAAAATTGTGTAGGGGGCGTAACCCGATTCACCTTTGTAGTTACGCAATCGCCACCAGTTTCTGCTGTCGTCTAATACCTAACGAAAATAAATTTATAGATTACAATGAAACTTTTCTAAACCAAGATACATTGTTTTGCTACAAGCAAGGTTATATAAACACTGACATTTGACCTTGCATTGACTTCTAGAATGGAATTGTCAGTTTATTGTACTGGTAACATATTGAAATTTATGAGTGAGTGAGTGATTGTTGTTTAATGCCAACTCAGCAATTTTTCAGCTACATCATGGCGAGAACAAGTTAATTTTCAATGGGATGATGATGATGAGGTCCTCTTTGTACTAGACCAACACACTGAGTTGGATTTTTATAGTTCTAGCTCACTGAAACAACAGTCTACAGATAGACATTCCTCTCCACTCGGAAACATTATTCTGATTCTGAGTCAACCCGTCTTTGCTCTTTCTTCTTAATGCTGCGTGCTTTAATAGCGGAGAAGCAACAAATACCAATTTGACCCCATTGAACCTCACATAATACACATGTTACAACTATATAGTCAAACCTGTATTAAGAGGTCACCTTTGGGACAAAGAAAAAGTGGTCTTTTTAGACAGGTGACCTCTTAAATGAGGTTCAATTCTCATGAAATTTTCTATGCCAGGTCAAGATAAAGATGACCTTATAATACAGGTAACTGCTTAATAGAGGTGACCACATGGGCAGGTTTGACTGTATATACAACAGACAATGCATGATATTAATTATTATTGCTATTTTGTTTATTTTCCCTTTGATGTTTAAAACCGATATATTTCATATCACGTAAACGCATGAGATGATTCCAATTATCACTAATCTCTAAGCGTAGTCAAGGACAGACGTAGTATTATCTTGTTTTCTAATATGACGTTATAATGACGTCACATTACCAAATTCTTGATAATTAAGTGATTAACGATATAAAATATTAATTGTGTTTAAAAAAATGTCAGTATCTCAACAAAAATTATTTTATTATGAATACAAAATAGCGATAAAATAATTAAAGATGTGTTTTTAAAACTCGAGGACGTTTCTCAGTCATCTCTCATCTCAGGGCTTCGCCCTTCGATGAGAGATGACTGAGAAAAGTCCTCTCGTTTTAAAAAACATCGTTAATCACTTATTATTGCTTTATACCTCCAGTATATCTCCTTTTTCTACTGTAATTTCTTTTTGGTTTCTTCCAGTCCTTTCATGAACTGCTTCATATATTCTACAAATGAAAACAAAGGTTGAAGGGAATACTTTGATAATTTCTAAATGGCAGGCAAATTTCATTGAAATTAATCTGGCAGGATGGCATCGTCGGTAATCAACGACCGATCATGCTCTGATATTCTCATCACCCCTCCCCATGGGACAAATTATTTCATATTTGTTTTCTGTAATCGATCTGTGTTGAGAAGTTTTCATAACAGATTACAACTCAGCAATTTTCAGCTACATCATGGCGAGAACAAGCTAATTATCAATGAGATGATAATGAGGTCTGCTTGTACTAGATCAACACGCTTAGTTGGATTTCTTTATAATGTTAGCTCACTGAAACAACAGTTCGTGTGTAATGTCGCCCCATTTGGACACATTATCCTGATTCCGAGCCAACCCGTATTCGCTTTTTCTCCTGAATGCTATGTGCTTAGCAGAGAAGCAACAAATATCAATTTTATATATAGTATTTGGTTTGATCGAACCTGGTCCCAACCCCACGATCTATCACACTCGAGACAAGCATGCTAATTACTACACCACTGAAGCAGTTAATAGTTATTTGAACAATTAGGAAATTTAACAATCAAATGTTTCATTCACTGTTTTTGTGCAGAATTCTCATCTGTCCATCATATATATTGTATTCTTTATATTTACCTAATTATTTACCACTAAAACTCAACAATTATTTTTATAGTTGGTTGGTTTTATGGTGTTTAATGCCACTTTCAACAATATTTCAGTTATGTCGTGGCTGTCATTTTTATTGGTGGAGAAAACCGAAGTACCCGGAGAAAACCACTGACCTGCCATAAGTCATTGACAAACATTATCACATAACGTTGTACACCTCGCCTTGAACGGGATTCAAACTCACATCAGTGGTTAATCTCTATGGTATATGTATATTTATCAATGACAATTTCTTCTTTTTTTTTTTTTAAATTTGTTAACATTAAAACATGGGACTTATTTTATGGTACAGAAAAAAAACTTACTTTGCATTTTTTCTTCTCAAATCATCTTTGAATTCTGCATTTTCTTGTGGTCTAGTTTTTTGGTACCCACTATTAGCATTTGGATTCCTATAAAAATAAAATACTCTGAATATATAAACTACAAATATCAAAAACATTTTCCAAAACCAAAATACAAATAAAACGTTATGTTTCATGATCATCTCTTTTATTGACAAGACTTCAATTTTACCCAATTAAAAGAAATATTTGCTTAATAAAATCATCTGATTAAATAATAACATTTTAGCCTAATCTAAAATAATTTGATTAAAAGTTGTATTTTAAAAGCATCAACCCTTAACAATTTTGGCTCTTGTTGATTCAAAATATCTCAAAGTAAGGTTTAAATTAGACCAACTCAAACATGTGGTTGGTTTATGGTGTTTAACGCCACTTTCAACAATATTTCAGCTATATCGTGGCAGTCAGTTTTATTGGAGGAGGAAACCGGAGTACCCAGAGAAAAATTTATCGAATATGTGGAGGCTCACTCCCAGATACCCTTTTTAACACCAAATGAGTAATTTTTCAGCAAAAGATATTTTCTATTTTCAATCTTGAAAGATAATAATTAGATTTGCTTAAAAAAATATTCAATATTTTTCCAAATAAAAACTTGAGATAAGTATTATCAATACTTGTATTGCTGCTAAGCTAAAATCTATAAATTCAATACATGTATTTAATCTGTGTTTTTAATATTTGGCCTGGCATGCAAAAAATACAATTATTAATTATTAATATAAATACATAGTAGTTAAATTTGCCTCATTATTTTTTTTGCATGCAATTATAATGCTCTGTTTAAAGATTTTTTTAAATTTGATCTTCATGCAATTTCAAAAAGCATTAGTATATACAAGTTATCCTAAGTTAATTTTTTCAAAGTACATTGTATGTGTACTCAGAGTGAGTGAGTGATTGTTGATCAATGCCAACTCAGCAATTTTTCAGCTATATCATGGCATGAACAAGTTACTTTAAAATGACATGATGATGATGATGAGGTCCGCTTTGTACTACATCAACACGATTAGTTGAATTTTTATAATGCTAGCTCACTGAAACAACAGTCTGCGGGTAGACATGTTACTGCACTCTTGACACATTTTCATGATTCCGAGCCAACCAGTCTTGCTCTTTCTCCTTAATGCTGCGTGCTTAGTGGAGAAGCAACAAATATCAATTTTATATTTATAGTTTTTGGTTTGACCCGATCTGGGCTCAAACCCACAATCTACAACACTCAAGGCGAGCCCGCTAACCATTATGACACTCATTTGTCAATTAAAGGTTATTTATAACACAAAAGCATTTCTTTTATCTTTTTGGAAATATACCCTGTAAGTATAAATTAAAATGTAGGAAGATTGTGCATACAATATTCCACGTGAAGAAGGGGCAATAACTCCTTGAAAAATGGTCTGATCAAACTGTCACAATGATAGGCGAATCTACATATGGTAATAATAAAGCATGGTGATCTGAGGAATTAACATTAAAATGCAATATGAGGTGCACATGCAAACTCTTTCAGTAAGTGAGTGAGTGATTGTGTTAAACGGCAAGTGAGTAATTATTTGGTATCATGGTGAGATCATGTTAGATCAGATGAGCTGTTTATGATGCAGTTCTCAGTTTTTGATAAAATATCCCAAATAAAAAAGGGGCAATAACTCTTTCAAAAATGATCTGATCAAACTGCTGATATAAACTTTGGTTATAAGAAAACATGCAAAATTTTAAAAAAAAATTTAAAATCCCCATTACAATGTACGAGTTGCCCTTGCATAACTTTTAAATGAAATATTCCAAGTCAAAAAAGGGCAATAACTACTTCAAAAAGGGTCCAATCAAACTGCAGTAAACGACATGAAAACCCTCTATCATAATTAGCAAGAATGCTAAGTTTTAAGGTATGTAGGGGGGAGGGGGGTTGGGATAATAAAATGATGTCTCCTAAAACGAGGGAGAAATTATCTATTTTGAATATTTGTTTTTTTTACAGTACATTACATTGAACAGAAGGAGTAGTGGAGGAAACATGATTAACCATATACTCACTTAGCTTTCGTGGAAAGTATATTTTCTTTCTAAGGTTTAGGTTTATGGTGTTTCCAACTTCCAACAATATTTCAGTTATATCATGGTGGTCAGTTTTATTTGTAGAGGAAATCAGAGAACCCGGAGAAAACCACCGACCTGCCACAAGTCAATGACAAACTTTATCACATAATGTTGTATAGAGTACATCTCGCCTGAGCAGGATTCTAAATCACACGTTCAGTAGTGATAGGCACCGATTGCACAGGTAGCTGTACATCCAACTACCATAAGATTACGGCCACAACGGCTCCAATTTTCATTTGTTAATTGTTAGTTACATGCATGTCAATAATAGAGAATCAGTTTGAAATGTTATAATTAATACACTCTATATTTACTTAGTATTGTAAAAGTCACAAAAAACTCTTATACATGTAAATCAGTCACTGTGGTAAAGGAAATAGGGTTAAAAAAAGGTATTAAAATCATGCAATGCATACTTAAAAAATGTGAAACATGATAGATATACTTATGTTCATTTTAACAAGTTTGAATAAAATACAGTCAAATCTGCCTTAAATGATTGATTGAAGTTTAACGTCCAGCGAGCAATTTTTAGCTATATTCAGGACGAGCCTGACACCTCTATATAACAAATCATTGTCTATAAAGGGCAGCCAAATTTCCCCATTCACGATATTGTGCATATAATGTTAACCTGTATATAAAAGGAAACTACTCAATACAGAGCACGTTTTCAGGTTCCCTTGTTTGCCCTTTATGTACAACGTTTTCAGGTTTCCTTGTTTGCCCTTTATGTACAGGTTATAACTGTATGCTGTGTTATTTTAAGAATTTGTATGCAAGAACAATTTGAGTTTATTTCTATTCTTTAAAACCAAAAATCTTTAATTATTATTTTAATTATTGTTTTTTTCTTCTTTCTAAATTGCTGTTATCTCTTTTGAATAATAAAAGATATCCCATTATTATCATGATTTCACATTTCCTAAGCTATTAGAAAACATTTCCAAGTAATTTTATTTTTTCGTTCAACATATCAACTGGTTAATTCAAGAGTTAGTTTAAAACATATTAACAAAATCTGTTTATCTTCTGGATATTGTTTATAAAAGTAAAAAAAAATAAAATTTTTCTATTTTCTTGGAAGCATTTCCCGTTGGTACTAAGTTAGTATAACCACACCTATCAATATGTTTTTCTACATATTCCTGGTATTTGGCTACATTAGGGATAGGAACAGCACCAGGGGGAGGGGTAGATGGGAGTTTCCTTTCATACATTGGTTCTCTGTGGGGTGGTTCATCCATAATAGGTTTATATGAACTGCCAATGTTTCTGGCGTAACCACTTGGTTCTGTGTGGAAACTTGGCTCATCTCTGCGGGTTCTCCCATAAGGAGGCTCGTCTTCTCTGCGGGTTCTCGCATAAAAAGGCTCTTCATGTCTAAAATTGTTTGCAAACAAATTACTAGAGGTGCATTTATATGCAAGGATCAAATTTACCTTCTTTTTTTTTTACTAGAAAAAAATATCCAGTACAATTATTTTCCACTAGCTAAATTAAATTACTACTATCTAAAATTTTGAAATCTAAATTTAATGGTTATTGGACATCATTTTGACTTTTTTGCTGTTTTAAGACTGAAGAAATCAGTAATTTGGTCAATGATATAATTTTAACACATGCATAATTAATGGAGGGTATGAAAGCGTAATGTAGTTGAATATCATAAAAATGTTTTAACTACATAGATAAAACATTAAAGCACCTATTGGAAGTAAAATTAACAGTCACAGTCACTTAAATGTTTTTGACAACGACGATTTTATGCACAAACCTTAAAGTAGGAAAATTTAGTTAACTAGCAACATTTTTTCGAGTTCTCTTTGGCATTTGCTTGCTAATTAATTAAATTTTTACTGCATTTAGCGAGTATATCCCATTAAATTCTATCCCTGATATGGTCAAATTGTTTCCTTACAACACAAATTTGACACTCTAAACACATATTAAACTCTATTCCAATATTTGAATGAACCATCAAACATGTTTGATGACATGTTTAAAGTGTTAAATTGGTGTTGAAAACAAATGCACAAGTAAAGCTTGAAGTAAAAATTTGACTAAGATTCACCGTAATGCTGCAATGTATTGTGGTCACTTTATTGCCTGTATCAATAGATTGGGTACTTTCCCAATTTTTTCTTAATTTCACTGGTATTACCTTTTTGAAACTTTACGCTTTTATATAAATTCAATTGTCCTTTCAGTGAGTGGGTGATCATAGTTTCAACTCAGAATGAGCAATTGCTTGGAGAAATCATTGCAAGATCAAGATACATTTCAAAGAGATGAACATGAACAACATCAAGCTTCACTCAGTCATAATATCCTGACTATGAACCAACCAGTCTTTGCTTTGTCTCCTTAATGCTGCGTGCCTAGCGTTGAAGCAACAAATATCAATTTTATAGTCTTTGGTTTAACCTGACAAGGGCTCAAACCCACGATCTACTGCACTGGTGGTGAGCATGGTAACCATTACACTACCAATGTGGTATCTAATGTCAACAGAT
Organism: Gigantidas platifrons; assembly: GCA_002080005.1. Classification (NCBI taxonomy): domain Eukaryota; kingdom Metazoa; phylum Mollusca; class Bivalvia; order Mytilida; family Modiolidae; genus Gigantidas; species Gigantidas platifrons. Next base: position 511,152 of record MJUT01048230.1, on the reverse strand, counting down.
ATACTCAAGGCACAAAAATGTATCAGAATGAAGCATAGTACAGAATTTCAAGTCTAGATGTATTTCGTACAATAATACAAACCTTGGATTTACATCTCTTGGTGTTGGCAGCTGTCTTACCATCTGTTGGGACTAAAAAAGTAGTAATATAACATACAAATGAGCTAATTTTATATACAGCAAAGTATTGTAAAGTGATTAGCACTGGTTCATGGGGAGATAATTTAACTACAGTCAAACCTGTATTAAGAAGTCACCTTTCGGACAAAGAAAAAGTGGTCTTTCAATACAAGTGACCTCTTAAAAGAGGTTCAATTCATATGAAATTGTCTATTACAGGATAAGATAAAGGTGACCTTTTAATACAGGTGACTGCTTAACAGAGGTGACCACATGGGCATGTTTGACTGTACATGTTCTCACATATTCAGATTTATAACTCAACTACTCCAAATATTGTACTCCATTTTAAACTCTTTCCTTTTTTACCTGTCTATGGTTAACCTTAAATAAACTGGTATCCTTTATAAACCAAACTTTAAATAAAGTAACAATGTATGAAGTCCTTGCTTATTTAACATTTATAAACCAAACTTTAAATAAAGTAACAATGTATGAAGTCCTTGCTTATTTAACATTTATAAACCAAACACCTATCTTGTGAGTTCGCACCCAGTTCATGGCTATGTGTTCTCGATACAACATTATGTGATAAAGTTTGCCAGTAACTTGCGACAGGTCAGTTGTTTTATCTGGATACTCCGGTTTCCTCCACCAATAAAACTGACTGCCACGATATAACTGAAATATGGTTGAAAGTGGCGTTAAACACTATAAACCAAACCGAACACGTATCTATTAAGAACACATAAGCTGGCCCAATGGAGGTTCTGCTGAAGACTGGCTTTACTGTATTTTGGTTTGACATACAGTTGAACCATTACATTTCAAAGTCAATAAGTCTTTTCCAAGGAAAAATAATATTTAAAAACTTGCAATTTCATGTTATTTATCAAATAAAGTAAACTTAAATATTTTGAACACTGGTCTTATTAGAAGTAAAATTGCTGATCCCTACAATATAGACACGACAAGGATTGACACGACAATATAGCCACGACAAGGTTTGCAGGTAATTGCATGGCTTGAGTTTATGGTTTTACGGTGTTTCATGCCATTTTCAACAATAGTTCAGTTATACAGTGGCGGTCAGTTTTATTGGTGGAGGAAACCGGAGTACCCAGGGGAAAACCACCGACCTGTCGCAAGTCACTGACAAACAGTATAATCATGTAATGATGTGTCAAATACACCTTGCCTGAGCGGAATTTGAACTGACAACATTAGTGGTGATAGGCACTGATTGCATATAGGTAGTTGCAAATCCAGCTACCATACGATCAAAACCACGATCGGCCCCAGTAATTGTATGGAGATATCAGAAAAGTTCCTACATATATAAGTCATACCTACATTTAACATTTTAAGATGAGACTCCATATAATGGAATAATGTTTTTTCTGTAACTTTGAGGGGGAAAATCTTCTTTCAAGCATTTGAAAAATGATCTTTAGCAAAATGTCCTTGAAGACTTCTCCAACAATTTATCTACAGTGATGATTTTGAAGAATTAAAAAAACAACGGAAAAAATATTGAGAAATGAATGGACTTGAGGAGCGAGTCTGTGCACCTCGCATAGAGAGGTAATCTTATAGCCAGAGGTCTGGAGGGCTACTGAAGGCCCCAAGAAGTTCTGGGTAAATGGTTCAACATCCTGCATTCTAGCAATTTCCAGGTACCTAATTCATGATTCTATAAAACACTTTCTTGAACAATTAGTTTTTAAAGTACCATCTTCTCAGTGTTACCAAAGCACATTAGTAACAGTAATTTTCATTGGCAAAATGTTTTATCTCAGTCAATCAGAAATCAGCTTTCATATCATCATGGCAGTATCTAATTTTGGAGTCGGAACCAATGAAACTATCTGTTTTGCTGAAATCATCGCTTCTTTAGCAATATTTACATGGTTTGCAACCTTATCACCTCTTCAAAAAAACAAATAGACCCCACCAAATAGCAGAAATCTGTTAAAAAAACCAGGAAAAATCATCACTGAATCTAAATAAGGCCTTACGATCATAAATCTTTCCAGAATGAGTTTTGTACTTGTACTCCAAAATCATTCAATCAGAATACTCTAAATATAGGATACCGTGTTCCGATTGGCAGTTTTTCGAGTAGAAGTACAAAATCGTACTCAAAATTTTATGGCTGTAAGGCTAGGTCTAGACGATCTATAAATGAATAAAAAAAAAACAAACAATTTTGAGTCCTCAATGGTATACAATAGAGAATCAATAGTTTACATATACTTTTGAGAGGTTTTAATATTATATAAAATGTGGTTAAAATATTAAATTTTCAAGTATTGTGAATTGTTATTTTTAGTAATCTGTGTTGCAAAGCAAGAAGCTAATGAGATATGATTAAGTTTTAAATGTGAACCTATGATATATTTGTTAAATCTTAAATCTCTGCATAATTTTGACCGACATCAATAGAGAATTTAATTTAATTTGGACAAAGAGGTTCCTTCCTCATTAAATTGCCTTCTGTGATAAAAAATATTTACTAATGGAGAAGGGCCCGTAATTCCTTAGTTACAATTATTCCACACTACACCACAATAGGGTTATGGGTAATGGTATTTAACATCCCTTAGAACAATATTTCATTTATATCGTGCCGGTCAGTTTTATTAGTGGTGGAAATCGGAGTACCCAGAGAAAACCACTGACCTGTTGCAAGTCACTGACAAATTTCCACGGCACAATAACATCAAAATAACTAGAATTAAAAGTACAATATGATGTTTAGCGATACTTGTATTACTGAAATTTCCACCCAACAAATAAACTCACTGTTACTGTGAACAAAATGAAGGAATATCTTTTTAAAAAGTCGTCTTTCTTTTTATTTTTTTCAATAACCATTTGCCTCCAACAATAAAACTCACCGCCACGATATAACTGAAATATTGTTGAAAGAGGCATCAAACATTATAACCCTAACCCTCAATAACCATTTGCTTTGTATAAAATTACAAAAAAAATATAACTGACATAGAACATAAACACCCAAGCTCTGATAAATTTTGTTGACAATTAAAGCAGAAAGTTGACAGGAATTTAAGATAGATTTATTCCATTGCTCCAAAGCCACCAAACAAATAAAGCATTGATTTCGATCTCGAGTTACAAAACAGTATTGTATATTGTATTACTTCTAGCACAATTATTTTATATAGTAAGCTAATAGTAAATAAAAGGTCTCCTATTCTTAGTAATTTTAAGATTTTGATGCAAAGTCATAGCAAGTATTTTAAAATATCTAGGGAGACATGATTTCATGCCTGTCATTAACATATTGCTTCTCCCTTTTTTTTAATTTTCAAATTTTTACAATTTTTTTTAATTATTTTTTTTCCTGATTCCCAATTTCTTTTAATTTCAGTTTTCTATATGTAAATTTATTTGTAAATGCAAATTACTTTGTAGAAATTCACTGAAAAACAAACAATTTTTATCGTCAAGCCTATATCAGTGGTTTAACTTTCGTTAGTCACAAATAAAAAAAACAAAACAAAAAAACAGAAAAAGGTAATAAGGAAAGACCTTTGATCTTTATAACTACATACATGTAATTATACACAATATACTTCTTGGGTATTATATACTCAATTTCAATAATCAACATTGTATCTTAGCGAAAAAACTAAAAAACAGTCAAACTAAGACTTAAAAATATAACTCCTATCTGTTCAATAATAAAATATAGGACAAACATCATCTCCAATTAATATTAAACGAAGAAATTAAATAGATGTAAATGAACATGATAGACTATCCAATTTTACACTTGGACATAAATAAAAGTAAAGGATCAATGTTTTGAAAAAAAAAAAAAAAGGATCAGTGTTTTTATTGCTGTCACAGTAAATCTTTAATAATGGAGCATAACTTATACCCTATACTGAGTGTGAAACAGCCCCAAGTCTGTAGTTGAACAGAACTCTGTACTTCTGCTGATAAATGCTACATCTGGGCATCTGTATGGTTTTGATGCTATTTGGTGTCATTAGCAAGTTATGATCACATGTAAAGATCTATATGGGGCACTTTACAGTAAATATTGTTTTACTTATACTTTGTACAAAATCAGCTGCCCCGTATTTGTAATATTTTTTTTTACTTATGTGGAGAATTGAAATAAAATTATTGTTCATAGAACTGGTTACCAAATTTTTTTTTGCTGTGCTTCATGCTCTAATAATGCATATTTTAACCTTTTAATACAGACCTGATTTTACGAGGACAATAAAAAAGCGGAAATTGGCAATCGGAAGTATTGAATATACTATTAAAAAAAAAAAGGAATCGCAATGGTAAAATCCGGAATAAAAAAAGCAGAATTCCGCTTTAAAGCGGACAAAACTTAGGTCTGTTAATAAAACTGTAGCTATCAAATTTAGTGCTTACGACATATTTCTTGAATAACCTTCATCAGGTACGCACAAAGCCAAAATATTTGAATGGCTAATAATTTAAAAATCTTTGGGAGCAAGTAAACCAAAGGGCCTACATAGGATCGACAAAATCAGCTAAGGTCGTCTATGCCTGAGGGAGGAGAACCTTAGTTTTAATAACAACTACATGATTTAATTACACTTATCCAAATTACTTTCTTCGATTCTATGGTAATAGCTTTCATTTTTATTGATTGTTCTAATGACATTGTGACTAAAATGAAATGAACCCCATTTATAGCAAGCGTTTTCTTGTTATAATCCATAGCAATAAACAAGGAAATGATTATAGGCTGCAATTAGTCCAACACCAACCCAATTATTCCATGTAAAATCTCGTTAAATGTCAAAAATACGTTTTAGCTGTACCAAGTATTATGAAAAGAAAGTTTTTCACTTTTCATGTAATACGACACAACCCTTCACAAAAGTATCATAATTCTGGGTCTTGATGACATTTAAGGGTTAGGATTATGGTATTTAACACCACTTTCAATATTTACATAAAGGAACTACATGTATATTACCGAACAAAAATTCATTACATAAAAAACCTACACAAAACTAAAACTTGGTACACAAAAAATAATGATTTCTACAAGATTTTCTAGCTGCTTACAGTACAAAACATATAAAAGAGAAAATACTGCTTAATTTCCAACTTTTATGCATTTCTACAAATTTGCTCATAGCAATTGGCTGTAGGCAATCCCCTTTTAAATAAATAAAAAGAAATAAATCAAATTCAGGTTGCTGGTCTAAACATTCTAGTCCTCACGATGAGCACCGGTCCTCTGGACCAAGACCAGTAAAACTTTGTTCGGACCAGTAAATTTTCAGTTTTTATTTAGAACTATATAAAAATAAATTCAAGAATTAGATTCTGATTTGGAGGACTACAATTCATTCAAATGTACATGCATGTAATTTGTATTAAAAAATCTGCACATTTGGATGCCAAACATATGTTGCTGAATCTTAACCCACAAGCAAACATGCTTTAATTTGTTTCAATACATTACAAGACAATTTCAAGTTTAAGAAATGCACAGAAGTTCTGAATTTGAGCAATATCATCAGCTAGTAAAATTATCTAGCAAAACACAAAAGCTGAAGCAAATGTTTGTTTTGTTACCATGGCTACCTCAATTCTAGCATCTTCAACGTTTGCCTCAATCTGATGCCTATGATTGACAAGTGACTGTTCCAACTGAGCTTTGTCAATTGTTTGTTTGAATTGATCGGTTTGTGTTTCGTCTCTGTAATAACAAAGATTGCTACAAAATTAATTTAAAATACATACTGGTGGTGCAGGCGTCCAGCCATTGTAAAATCTAGGATGAAAGGCTTCCACATGACCTGGGTATTCATCTCTGGAAAAATGAGCAAGAGAAATTCATACAGGAAGTAGACGATTGTATTAAAATCTTGGAAAGCAACTTAACTCTGAGGATTTGTGAAATAAACAGAATTAAAGGTTAATTTTGACATAAAAACAAATGTCCCTCTAAAAAAAAATCCTTTTGATGAAATATTCTATCCCCCATCCAAAAAAATCCTTTTGATGAAATATTCTACATCAAAAAGGAAAATTAGCATTTAATGTTTTGAGGACTTCCCATTTAAGATGTAGGAAGAGTTGCATGCACACTAACTCGTTAAAACAATAGTATGATCAAACTGCCTTAAAGACAAGCATGCTAAGTTTTGAAGAATCCCTATTTAACAGGTATAAGGAGCTGCACATTTCAAACTGTTTGATGAAATATTCAGTCAAAAATGGTAATAACTCCTTAACAAAATGTAAGATGTAAAGACAAGCAAATTTCTCTATGGTAATAAGAAAATATGCCAAGCTTTGAGAAATTCCAATTTAAAATGTAGGAGGAGTTGCACAAACAAACTTTTGTGATGGATGGACCGACAGGATGAAAACAAATGTCTCCATACAAAAAAGTCAACTGTAAGAGACAAAGAGATACACCCACTACATGTAAATGATCTTTAACACTACATGTAAATGATCTTTAACACTACACAACACCCACTACATGTAAATGATCTTTAACACTACACAATAGTCATGCTTTGAGAAGTACATTCCTACATAAATTCACACCTGTTCAAACAGTTTTTCAGTATTAAGTAAATTTGCACTTTTGACTAAAGTGAAACTCTGTGCTGGTAAATTAAACAATAGTAAAGAACCAAATATTTATTTTTCACTTTTCCATATAAACATATTTAAAAATCTTATTTCTGTGGTATTAACTTTCATCGCTAAATTGGACATTCCTCCTTTGATCTCATGGAGTAATATTGTCAGTATCAACGTAATACCTCGGATACTGAAAATTATCGGTCAGTGTGACGTCAAACATTACCGATAAAAACAATAACATCACTTTTAAGGTCTTGACATACAGTATCACTAGTATTGCACCTCATTCTTTCGAACTCGCAGTGATACTACTGATAATGTCTGTCTCGACCTTCAAAACTGCCGTTATTCCATATACACTAGATTATTAGTATTTTTTATTGTACAGAATGATCCATCTACAAACAACATGATTTTGGCATCACTCTTCTCTCATTAAATTAATACAAATTAATTATCCTACTCTGAAGTTGTCCAGTTTCTGCCCAGCAGTTGCCATAGTTCCAATTCTTTGGATGTTAAACAGTTCAGAAGTAACTCTTTGGCTTCTCTCGTTAACAATGGTGAAACAGCCTTGGAGGCAAGATCAATACCAGCATGTACTGGATCCCTGCTGGCTTCGTAGATTAGACTTAGTGGAGTGAAGATAAAATGAACCAGTTCTGGAGCATTTGGATCATGAATATGAGCTTTCAACTTTGCCTACAATTAATTTTGAAATACTAAGAAAAAGGAACAGTCAAACGTGTCTTATGTGACCTTCCAAGGGAACAGTCAAATATGGTCACATAAGACAGGTGGTCATTTAATATAGGTTTAATTGGTATGAAATGCACTGTGAAGCGAAATATAAGAGACACATAATACAAGTGATTGCTTAGTAGAGGTGGTCACTAAAGCAGGTTTGACTGTATATTAATTAAATAAAACAGTAAAGCTGAAGTGTCTCATATTTTTACGAAGGACAATACGACAGGGAAGATTTTCCTGCATTTTTCGACACAAAATTGTTCTCTATCTATACATCTTGTAATGTAGTTAAGTAAAACATTATGTATGAGAATTTCTTACTAAAAGTTTACTAACAAGATATTGCAAGCTACGTCGTGCTAAGAATACCCCCACTCGTTCATTTGTAAGTCGCACGGTAAACAGGAAGTAGGTGTGCGGTAAACCTGGAAAGGAGAGACACAAGTCACCATGCCAAAGCCATATATCAAATATAAAATCATTTCTTCCAGTAGAAGCTGAGATAACTGTTACGAAAGTTTTCATTACGGCAAACATGAAAAATTCTAAGTCGCACTGTAAACAGGAAGTTGATGTGCAGTAAACCTGGAAAGGGGAGACATGGTACAAATCACCATGCCAAAGTCATATATCAAATATAAAATCATTTCTTCCAATAGAAGCCGAGATATCTGTTACGAAAGTGTGAACGGACGGACGGACAAGGTGATTGCAATATAGCCCCCTCTCTATGAGTGGGGGTATAAATATTTTGACACACGAGTCTGACCTATTTTTTTTACATATAGTGAGTGAGTGATTTTTATTTAATGCAAAATGACCAATTATTCAGCTATATATACATGGCTAGAACAAAATACATTTGATGAGATAATGATGATGTCTGCTTTGTACTAGACCAACATACTTAGTCGGATTTTTATAATGCTATCTCAGTGAAACAACAGCCCACGGATAAATAAACATTTCACTCCACTTGGACACATTATCCTGATTCTGAGCCAACCAGTCTATGCTCTTACTCATTACTGCTGCATGCTTAGCAGAGAAGCATTAAATACCAATTTTATAGTCTTTGAGTTGATCCGACCAGTACTTGAACCCATGATCTACAGTACTGGAGGTGTGCACGCTAACCATTACAAAACCCATGTGATTTCTATATGTACATATGTTATATAGTTACCAGTAAGTTAAAGGCCCATTTGATTTTTTGGAAGATGTCTATAAAATCATCAGCTGGTGGAGGTCTAGCTCTCATGTTTAACATACCATCTCTTGGAGGTGGTCCTAAAAATAAAACAGATAAAGATCAAATGTGAGGAACTGAAGATGATATCCATAAACATGTTGTTGTTGTCTACTGGTTCATCATTACTACATCAAACCTATAACAGAGCACAAATTCTTCACATTTCAACTAATAACACATTTTTTTCTTAAAGTTGTTGTTGTTTATCTGTCATGCAGATATGTAAAGTGCACCCTCGTTATTCCTTCGCCTTTTGGATCAAACTATATGTTGGCAATAAACGAGAGTGGCGATATATCGTAAATTAAATTTACATATATAAACAACATAATTTTTGGAAATTTGATAGTAATAAGTAAGGACGGTGGATCAGTATAAAGAGTTTACACAATATTTACAATATTAAACAGGAAAATATTTAAAATAACTATTACATGGAATTCAAAACAATATGGAATCGATTGTTATTACTAAAAAGATGTCAAATTCTTTACAAAACTGTCAAAAAGACAAAAATATCTCCCATTATACTTTATGAGGTTAAACTTATTTATTTGAATGACTACTCAGCTGCGTAGACTTACCGCTATCATTTTTCTTTTTATGTGACTGCCTCTCTCTTTTACGATTTTCTAATTCTTTGTATGCCTCAGCAGCTTGTTGAAGTCGAGCAACAAATTTTTCTATGTCGTCAAAACAACTGTTTAAGTATTGCTGAAAAATAAAGAAGTACATTTTTACTATATATACAATTGTTGTCCAAGTACATATATATATATTTTACCATCGCTGTTCAACTATCATATATTGCAGGGATATACGTCCTAATGAAGAATGGCACCAGGTGGGTGGGTATTGGGTTTGGATTTATGGTGTTTAATGCCACTTTCAACAATATTTCAGTTATATCGTGGCGGTCAATTTTTTTGGTGAAGAAAACCGAAGAAAACCACCAACCTGCCGCAATTTACTGACAAAATGATTATTTTTAATTAGTAGGGCTCTTTCATGTAAAAAAGTAATACCTCATAAAAGAACCAAATCATATCCTTCATGCAGAGTATATCTCTCCAATGAAGTCTTAACTAGAGGCTCACATGAGCCTGTATCGCTCACCTGACATAACTAAGTCCTCTTAAGAATGTCTGCATGCCAAATACATCTAAGTTACTATTCAAATCCCATAGGGTTCTATGTTAAAACTATGTCTGCTCATGGCAGCCATCTTGGATGGAGGTAGTAGTCACCGGACACAATTTTAAAAGTATACTACCCAAGGACCATCCATGCCATATTTGCTTTAAATTGGCTGACTGGTTTCAGAGGGAAGACTTTTAAACAATTTTCTCATAGGGTCCTATGTTAAAACTATGTCCGCTGACTGCAGCAATCTTGGATGGAGGTCAGGCTCACAGGACATAATTTTGAAAGTTGACCACCTAAGGACCATTCATGCCATGTTTGCTTTAAATTGACTTGCTGGTTTCAGAGGAGAAGACTTTTAAACATTTTTTCCATAGGTCCTATGTTAAAACTATGTCGAGTCATGGTGGCCATCTTAAATTTCCGATCAGCAAATGATTCACAAGTTTAGTACAGGATCACCCAATGATCATTCCTGTAAAGTCACAATTCAATTGGCTTAGTGGTTTCTAACAAGAAGATTTTTAAAATTTCGACCAATCAGAACACATTATGGGCCCTGGCAGCCATGTTGGATTTCCGATCAGCGCCCAAAACAAAAATCTTGTATATGACCATTTAATGAACATTTCTGCCAAGTTTGGTTCAAATCTGTTTCGTGGTTTCAGAAAAAAAGATGAAAATGTGAAATTCCCATAGGGTCCAATGTTAAACTAAGTCTAGTCATGGTGGCCATCTTGAATTTCAGATCAGCAAATGATTCATAAATTTAGTACAGGATCACCCAATGATCATTCCTGTAAAGTCACAATTCAATTGGCTTAGTGGTTTCTAACAAGAAGATTTTTAAAATTTCGACCAATCAGAATACATTATGGGCCCTGGCAGCCATGTTGGATTTCCGATCAGCGCCAAAAACAAAAATCTTGTATATGACCATCTAATGAACATTTCTGCCATATTTGGTTCAAATCTGTTTCATGGTTTCAGAAAAAAAAGATGAAAATGTGAAATTCCCATAAGGTCCAATGTTAAACGAAGTCGAGTCATGGCGGGCATCTTGAATTTCCGATCAGCAAATGATTCACAAGTTTAGTACAGGATCACCCAATGATCATTCCTGTAAAGTCACAATTCAATTGGCTTAGTGGTTTCTAACAATAAGATTTTTAAAATTTCGACCAATCAGAACACATTATGAGCCCTGACAGCCATGTTGGATTTCCGATCAACGCCAAAAACAAAAAACTTGTATATGACCATCTAATGAACATTTCTGCCAAGATTGGTTCAAATCTGTTGCATGGTTTCAGAAAAAAAGATGAAAATGTGAAATGAGGTCCAATGTTAAACTAAGTCGAGTCATGGTGGCCATCTTGGATATGCGATCGGCACAAAAATAACAAATTTAGTAGAGGACCATCCAGTCATCATTTCTGTAATGTTACAATTCCATCGGCTAAGTAGTTTCTGACAAGAAGATTTTCAAAGTTTCAACCAATCAGAACACATTATTGGCCCTGGCGGCCATGTTGGATTTCCGATCTGCACCAAAATAACAAATTTAGTAGAGGACCTCCCAATGAACATTTCTGCCAAATTTGGTCCAAATCAGTTCAGTGGTTTCAAAGAAGAAGAAGAAAGTATGAAAAGTTTACAGACGCGGACGACGACGACGGACGCAAAGTGATGACAAAAGCTCACATGACCCTTTGGGTCAGGTGAGCTAAAAAGTGTCCTCCAGGGTTATGATGCATAGTGATATCCATTCAAGGTAAAGGCTTTCCTTTCAAACTATATTATATCAAAATCTTAATTTTTCTATGTAATGCAGAAATACATCGAGTTATGTCCCTTTGACCACTAGCACTTGTTTAAAACAACATACCACATCTCTCTCCAAATTTTCATTCTGTCCACCGCTAGCTTCATAAGAAGCTCTGTTTTGTGTTTGGCCATAGAAACCTCTACCTATAACAAATACAAATATCAATTATTATTGTTAATTAGGGCATTTTTCTTTTGATTTCGACGACTGATATTTTCAATATCAATTAACTGACTCTCATACTGAGAAATATTGGACACCATTTTAAATTGGGATACTAGAATCTTCAATTCTTCATATTTGCTCGTTTGTTCATTGATTTGTTATATCATTCACTTTAGTTTCCATCAGTTCTTCAGTTTCTTAGAAAGACTTTTATACTTGTTGTTTTTAACAAGTCCCTTTTAGGAATTGGGAAATCATTGTTATTTGTTGGTACCTTTGTTCATGGTTTTTGGGAGCACAAAATATTTGCGATGTAAGTAATAAGCTAAAGCAAAGCATGATTTTAATCAAATGAAAAACGAAAAATACCAGTGAGAAAAGTTCCAAAATCCAATAGAAAAATCGTAGAAACAGAGGCAAAAATGATATCCTTAACACACATATACATGACCCCTAACACACATATACATGACCCCTAACACACATATACATGACCGCTTACTTTGTTGACTTGGTACAGACACTTCAATAAAAAGTGGCAGGGTTAAATGTTTAAATGAAAACTTTTTTGCTACTTTATTTCAAATGTAAGCGAACTTTGCACTCCTGAAAAATACAGGAAAATTTATATCAATGAACATAGTGGAATGATTCCAAAACACAATTTTGAATATTTGGTAATTGTTACAGCTGATGAAAAAAAAATAGTGAAAATTGTGTAAACCCAACTTCCTTGAGATCAACTTTTGCGTTCGGAAAAGAAAAGTGTTTGGTATATAGAGGTTAAATTAACAAAGATTTCCCACATTGGTACCTTATTTAAAGTTCATTTCATAAAAGATTGTTTTAATCTGGGTTTGATTTAGACAGGTTACACAGTGATTCAGTTAGGCATTGGTCTCACGACATCTGCCCACCTATTTTTCAAATCGTCCAGAAGAACTTTATAAAAATTAGCTTAATTAATAAATAATGTCCTGAAGAAATTTTGGTATAACTGGCAATCGTCCTGAAGATTTCAAAGTCTAGCTGAATTACTGGTTACGATGTATATATCACTGAGTAATGGGAGAACAATTTTTACACTTAACATTCCATGTCTTATAAATCAATAAGACTTCAATCATGGGACACAGGGATCAATGAGGGATTCATAACCCGTGGAATAACTTAATGAAAATATCAAATCATTCAAGCTGTTTGCGTGGAGAAATAATACCAAGACATGCAATTAACTCATTTTATTATCGTTTCATGGAGAGCAGGAACAAAATATGGTATTTTACTTTGTGACCTTACTGTATGCGAATTTCAAGAAAGACATGCAAATTAATAATAAGACATAAATAATAAAACTCACTAAAATTTTATAAAGATATCGTAATTATATATTTATTCATGTAATTCATTTTGGTGATTCACAATTCAGTTATGTTGTGTTTATTCTGTGGGTTTTTTTTTAATTCCGAAAAATCCATATTTTCTTTTAACAAAGAGGAGAGAATTTTAAATTGACTTAATGTTAAAGCATGAATGTGACTGTATTGTAAATTTTAACCTAGAAGAAGGTCGCTTGTCGAAACATTTGTGCATTTATGAGAATTAAATGAACATTGCATTCAAAAAATCTGAAAATTGAGATATTTGTTGTACATGTAATTTTTAACCCTGAAAAAGGCTTGCTGGCCGAAACATAGGTATTTAATGGGAAGTCAGTGACTACTGATTTTAGAAAATTAGAAATTTTAGATATTTGTTGTCCATATAATTTTTTAACCCTGAAAAAATGCTGCTTGGTGTACATGTATTAATGGGAAGTAAACGAACATTGACTTTAAAAAAAAAACAACAGAAAGTTGAGATATTGTTGTACATGCTGACAATAGAAACAAATTTGAAGGATTATGAAATAAATGGCATACCACCCTTAGCAAACAAATTGTTTCATTATTGTAACATGCCATATATTATTCCCAAAGTCATCTCATGCCTATCTATCATTGTACTATTATATATATATATACAATCATAATACAATAAATAAAAAATCTACCCATATTTCAATACTATTGAAAAAAAAAATACTAACGACACTAATAATGAATAATTAAAATAAACGGTCTAATCTACAAATGCAGAAATAAATAAATAATAAGCAATCTTTCACATGTGAAGTGTTTTTATTTTCACTTCAGCGATTTTAATTTTTGACATTCACTGTAATGCCACTTTCAATAATATTTCAGTTATATTGTGGCGGTCAGTTTTATTGGTGGAGGAAACCGTAGTACCCAGAACAAACTACAGACCTGCCGCAAGTCACTGACAAACTTTATCACATAATGTTGTATTGAGTACACCTCACCATGAGTGGGATTCAAACTAACAACTTTAGTGGTGATAGGCACTGATTACACAGGTAGTTGTAAATCTAACTACCATACTACTAAGACCACAACGGCCCCTCATTCATTGTATATCTATCTATCAAACTAATAAGTGAAAGATTGCCTTTTCAAAACTAACAGCTGAAAATGCAGGATCTATCTAACCAATAAAATGTTTGTTTATCAAATGTAAGGACAATAAAGCATAGGCAAGCTATAAATAGTCTGGAAGCATGCACCGTGACCTGTTTCCACTCACTATTGACAGATTCTTTTTCACGAATAGGAACTTCCTGTGACCTAAATCCGTCATTTTGTACTTGAAATGCATCTATAGGTGTTCTAAATCCTTCCATGGGTGGACGTAATCCTTCATTCTGACTGACTCTGAATCCTTCATTTTGTGAACGAAATCCATCGGTATTCGTTTTGATACCTTCATCACGTAATGTTGTGGTTTTGAGATGAAATCGCGAACTTTGTTCTACAAAATGAAGGATCATGCAAAAATATAACAAAAATAAGCAAAAACTAAAACAAAATAAATCAAGCTGTAAATCTAACATGCAGTCAGAAAAAACATGTATGTGCATGTTGATTGATGTACAGGTTTCTTTACTAAATATAAAAAGTTATTGTCAACAAATTTGTATTGTTATCCAAAAACAAACTGAAATTTACATTTTTCCATTACTGAATAAAGACAATTGAATCAAAAGAAATATATAGTAGTATCAATAGCAGAAATGTACATATAGTGGTCCCCCCCATTTTATAAGGCCACCCCTCTTATCAGGAAAGATTTCAGATACTGCGAGTAAAAATATTACTAAATTGTCCCCCCCCCCTTTTTCTGAGAGGCCAACTCCCTCTGCTCAGGCCAGATTTCAGATGTACTGAGATTATAAAATACTTCAGAGAGTTCACAACTCCAGCCCTTCAAGTGGTTTTTGGTCCAAAAATATGGCTTTTTATAGGGTAGAATTTCTTGAAAAATAGGGTATAATCGGGCAACTTTAATAATTTATAGGGAAAATATAGGGATATTTCTCTCTACTTCACCCCTTTTCTACTTAAAATACTATATGGAATAAATACCTATTTGTGTGATAATTATTAAGACGCTTACCAATAACATCATATAATGTATACACACTTTAATCATATCTACAGGTACATGTTATGATGTACTTACGATACTCTTGAAGGTTTTCAAAGGAGGGGAAAGAAAAAAAAATACAACATTATAATTTTCGACCAATTGATTCTAATTTATAGGGCTAATATAAGGAAAAGGGCCATTTTATGCCAAAATATAGGGATGATAGGGCATTTTCAAAAAGATAGGGATTTTATAGGAAATATAGGGCCGCTTGAAGGCCTGTAACTCTTATCAGACCAGATTGCATAAGCACACAGAGTAAAATATTACTAATTTGTGCCACTCAAAAGAGGCTACCCCTCTTAGTCTTATGTCACTTTTTCATTGCATAATGGGTGGCCTTAGGAGAGGGGACTACTGTATCCCTATTTGTACATTTAAAATATCAAATTCTTTATAAAGTCTGAAAAAAACGTTTTTTTTTAAATGAAAAAAGTATTAATTATACATGAAATTATAAGCCAATAGAATACTAAATATCCCAAATATTCATGCTACCATATAAAATTGTCAAACATTCAAGAATCATACATGTATTTATCTTAAATAATTAAAAACTAAAACAGATACTACATGTACAATGTATAAATACATATTAATAATCAGAAATAATATTAGCATAGTCATAACATGTATAAAGTTTAACCAATGGCCTTCAAACATCCATCTTAACCAATCAAAAATACTTTTGTTAGTCATGCATATTCATCTGTTTTCCATTTCAATCAGAAAAATAATAAATCTGTGTTAGTTAATCTTTTACATCCTTGACTTCGTCCACTTACATATATGCATCACCCCAGAATAGGACAATCACAATTCATTTAATGCAAGTATAATTCTCCAAATTACCAAGAACATGACAACTCCATCACACCATAAGAAAGGTTATACAAATAGTATCCATTCATATTCAGACCCAGATTAATATCATGTCAACGAAAATATAACATATATGTATTGATATGCTGCAGATTCCCTGTCGGTTCACTTACTAGATTTAGATTTTGGGTTCGGCATTGTCGTATAATGTACTGAAGGTTCCATGGAAGAGTAACCGCTAGACGAACCTTGGTTTGATGATGAATATTGCTGACGTTTTCCTCCAAATCTCCATTTACCCCTGCTACTACTGGATAAGGTATTATTTTCCGGGAAGAAATCTCTATCTTGTCTAAGTGCAGATTGTAAATCATGTTCACTCCTGTACTGAGAGTCTCTATCTCGTCTAAGTGCAGATTGTAAATCATGTTCGCTCCTATACTGATGAGAATCTCTCTCCATTTTTACTGGTATTTCATAAATATTTGCACTGCTAGTAGATAACCGCCTTGGTTCTGTATATATAGGAGTTTCATAACCACCGGTAGAAGCTCTTCTTTCTCGTGAAGAAACACTATATCTTTCAGAATTTCTACGATCATATGGAACGGCATAAACATCTGACATCAGACTGCTGTTGCCATGGCTACCAGGAAGTGTATATCTGTCCACACTACTACTCCTATTTCTCCCTCCAGAGCTTGAGCTCCTTCTACCCGTAAAAGACAGGTACCTCTCTGGAATATCAAATTCTTCTTCTTGGATACCAGAGGTAGGAAAGCCTTCACTTGTGGCAGTTAATGAATGACTTCCCAAACTAGAACGTCTTTGTCGATCATTAGGAATGTAGCGTCTCTCCACAAAATGTTCTTTTACATGGGGATTTCTAGTTTTTTCTTGTGTTTCTTCATGAGGCGTGTACCTTTCATGAACAAAATTCTCTTTAACAGATGGGACCGCCTTTTGTCGCATTTCTTCCAGGGGAATGTATCTCTCACGAACGAAAGTTTCATCAACTGCAGGTATTGATGACTTGGCATTTTTCTGTCGTATCTCTTCAACGACGGGAACATGCATCTGGCGAACAAAATGTTTCTGTGACATAGGTGTTATCACTTTTTCTCTTGTTTCTTCCCGGCCAAGAGGGATGTACTTCTCTCGATCAAAATGTTCTTCGACAAGTGGATTTGGCGTTCTATTATGTTCTCGACCAACAGGAATGGATCGATCTGTGAAAAAATGTCTCTCGCCTGGAAGATTTATTATTTTCTCTCGCTTCCCAACCTTGGGCTCTTCATCGTCTAGAGCATCTGTACTGTAACTGAAGTGTGACTTGGGTTCCTTAATTCCTCCTAGCCAATGACCCCCTTCAATAACATTTGTCAAAACATATCTGTGATTATGAATGAATTAAACGTTTTATTTTTCTATTAATTAGAATACTAGCTTGGCAATCTCTAGAAAATAACACAGCAAATAATTCTATATCATCATTAACACAGATTGTGACAACATTCGGCTATAAAAATGATGATGTAACAAGATTATGATATACTTTGTACAGTCCTCACAATGAGCACCAGTTCTCCGGCTAAACACCAGTAAAACTTTGTTCGGAACAGTCAATTTTTCAGATTTTATTTAGAACTATATAAAAATAAATTCAAGAATTTGATTCTAACCAGTAAATTCAAATTTTCATTTCGCCACAAATTCAGTGATTCCTAAACTTAAATGGGATATCATAAAAACAGCATTTAAGTAATTTAAGTACAAAATTATCTGTACTATAAGCCTATGTGGCCTATATGGTAAATAGCCATAATTTACATAGACTTGAAACAAAATCTTGACCTACAGCACAACAGATATGGCAATGATTTCAATGACATTTTACATATTCTGATTACACAATAACAACTTACCTGGTGGGTCAGGGGCAGGTCCCATGGGAGGTGGAGGTATACTGAAAAATAGAATATACATTGTACATGGAATCATTTATTAAACGAAAGGCTATATAACTTTATGCATCAAATGCTTACATCTATTTTTTGTTCATAACTGATCAAGCTTAAAGATTCACATATACAGAATATATATAGAATGCAATCAAACACACATTTATGATGCGATATATATAGAATAAAGGACATTTTGTTTTTTATACTGTCTTTATTCAGACCGTAATCTGGCGAACCCGGTAGGGTGAGTCAGATGAGGGTCCTGATAAAGACAGTATCGAAAACAAATAGCCCTTTATTTTGTTTATCGGTAATTTAAATCCAAAAACCATTAAAACATTGGAATTTTTTTTTTTTGCAGTTACAGAAAAGATTTCAGATCTAAACTCTATTTATTTCCATACAAAACCTATTCTTTTTTGGGACTATTTTTTTTTTAGCGTATTCTGGTTTGTGAATCGTCATTCATTCAAACCGTGCATGTTTCATTTTCAGTTGAACTATCCCGATGATATAATGGTGTTATTTTCACCGCTCCTCAAATTTGTGCATATCTTGTGGATAACCCACATAATTTGGAAATTGATTCATTTAAAATTGCCGTAGGTGAACATATAATATTATATTTCAAGAATGCAAACAGTTTTTTTCTGTGTACACATGATGATGTGCGGCACACGTTGTGTATGTTGTGTATCATCTCATAGTGTACTTTCGTTTTCGACAGGTAAACATTCCACATACTTCCATCGGATATGTGCATTCATTCACATTTTAAGATAAAATCATCATCACATGCCGTGAGAAACATAATACCATCAAATAATGCCCAATGGTCTATGCATAGAAAAGATTGTCATTTTCCTGGTTACTGGATAGTACTTTGTTTATGTTGAATCTTAGTACTTTTTAGTAGCTGGTGTATATGGCAAATAGAACATCAAGACATCTAGATTTTTATAGTTGATCATCTGTAAATAGTTCATGTTGTATGTATTTTTTGTAGATTTTGGGTACTGTATGGATCCAATGACAATTATGTATAGCAGACGATTTCAGCTGGAAATCTCACCAAGATGTAGTGTAATTAACAGAGATTTACCATGGAACAAAGTGAATTATATTAATTTATTTTTTCTTCAAATTCAATTGAATAGTTCATTGCAAACAACTGCATTTTACAATTTACTTCCCGAAACAGCGTGACATCACTGTTTTCATTAATGACGACCAACATTGACCTAGCACGATTGTGTCACAGTACATATCCTTTCGCGTTGGTCAGCGCATGTCAAATGATGAACTGAACCAATAAATTTCTGATATGGTCTAGTGTGTCGACTCTAGCTTTATCTATTGGCACACTTCAAAGGAATGCTGCACAAATTACCGATAAACATGATTATACATCTTACGTGGGGCCGCATCAGTGGAGGAAAACGGCGTACCCATAGAAAACCACTAACCCGTCGCAAGTCACTGACAAACTCTATCACATAATGTTGTATCGTGTACACCTCACCATGAATGGGATTGGAACTCACAACTATAGTGGTGATAGGCACTGATTGCACAAGAAGTTATATATCCAATTACCGTAGGATCACAACCACGACGGCCCCAAAGGATCTATTTATAACTAACAGTTCATACAAGTGTGCAAATAAATAATTTTGTGAATGATTGTCACACCATCAAATAAATTTACTATACCCTGAAGACATTAATTTGGGACGTCCTTCTTTGGCTGCTAATATCTCGTCTACTATTTCTTGTGACTGAAATAATAGATAGAAATGTTACTCCTCTGAGAAGATGGTAATTATTTGACCTAGTTTACAATTATTTGACTTACTTTACAATTAATTGACCTAGTTTACATTTATTTGACCTAGTTTATAATTATTTGACCTAATTTACAATTATTTGACTTAGTTTACAATTATTTGACATAGTTTACAATTATTTGATCTAGCTTACAATTATTTGACTTAGTTTGCAATTATTTGACCTTTTTTTTACAATTATTTGACCTATTTTACAATTATTTTACTTAGTTTACAATTATTTGACCTAGCTTACAATTATTTGAGCTAGTTTACATGAAGTGGAGGTATCACATCATAATATCAAACAAATATTTGAGCTTAATATATGATAAACAAGGGCAACGCAAAGCGTGGCGTATTCCCTTGCCTAAACATTTGACCCAGTGACCTTGACCTTTGACTTTGAAAATCAATAGGGTTCCAGATTCTCTTAAGGACTAAGTAGGTACCAAGCTTGGTCAAAATTCATTGAAGGATGTTGATTCTAGAGTGTTCACAAGGATGTTATGGAAGGACGGACGGAAGGACAGTAACGTTACTATATCCCTTCGCAACTTCATTGGCGAGGGGATAATAACCATTACAAACGTTGTGTGTTGGTCAAGTTTATTGTGTGATTCAGCATCATTACTAGCTGTGATAGCAACGACTAGTGATGTGGTTAGTTCACATGATAGGTGAGATTTAATACAAAGTTGTGTAAAGTGTTGAATGTTTTGAGGTGAGAG
This sequence comes from Gigantidas platifrons, assembly GCA_002080005.1. Classification (NCBI taxonomy): domain Eukaryota; kingdom Metazoa; phylum Mollusca; class Bivalvia; order Mytilida; family Modiolidae; genus Gigantidas; species Gigantidas platifrons. The sequence continues at coordinate 490,372 of MJUT01048230.1, read as the reverse complement.
AGGTAGTTGTTTTGTTGATATTTGTGAAATTGTCCACCATCACTTCTTAAATTTTCTTTTCATAATCATGATAAAAATATGCAATTTTCATATGGTTTTATTTTTATTGAAAATGCATCCATTTTTTTTTTTTAGAATTCTCTCCCATTGTCCATTATATTTGTACATTGTCTTGGTTGAAATTTAAGCTTAGAGTCTATTAATAATAAAGATGTATTGCATATATGCATATTTATGACATTGCTAAATGTCAACCATCCATTCTAATGTAGTTGTTTAATATCCCTGGTTTGTGATTGGACAATGTTGTAATTTTCATGGTATCAAGTCCACGGTTGAAAATCATGAGATATTTTAGACGATTGCCACTTACGTCATCTTGTCAACAATGTAGCAATACACATGATTATATTTGAATGGAGATAACTGAATTGTATTTGAATATTTCACGACATTAATTGTCGATTTAATGGTGTAATTTTCACCAATTCCACAGTTGAAATAGCATGAAATATTATTTTTAATTTTAGCTGATTACCGCTTTATATGTCATCTTGTCAATAATACAGAAATATACATGTATGATGTATGTATGTCTATTCTACACATAATTATATTAGAATGGAGATAACTGTATTGTATTTGAAATTTCACGGCATCAATTGTAAACTTAATGGTCACAAATATCCATTTACTGGCACCGCTAACGCATCACCAGTAAACTCAATTTGCGACCATCAAATCTCCAATTGATGCCGTGAAATCTTCAAATACAATAGTTATCTCCTAAATCCCAGGTAATACTCTACAAAAGAAAGTGAATATCAACAGTTGTTTTCTTGCTATTAATATATAATATGGATTTGACCCATCTGACATAACCAGAGATGATATAGTCATCACACTAACCCACTTGCACAAAGCCAGGGAGAAGTAAAAGTGGATTCAGACAAGTGAAAATTATGAAATAATTTGATTGAATAAATATAAAATTGTTATAAATTTGGCTTTCGGGCAAGTAGTTGACGAAAATAAAGGCAAAGACAGATAAAAAAACATTTTTCAAAACCTGCACAGGGCCATAATAATTTAATTTTCTAGCAGTTTGGGACACGGTCTGACAGTTTCTTTCTAAATATTTCGCTAGTTAAAGGTGGACATTTTCTGATCTGTTGCAAAGCTTCATCTCTGTAAAACAACCATCACATTGGGTCACAATCTCATTTTCATCCTAAAGGTCATTAATCTTAGAAAACTGTGTGTACATTCCAAACTTTGGGGTTTATTCAGAATTTTCTTGTATAAATAAATAATTATTAAAAATACCTTTTGTTGAATAACTATTAAAATAGGTGTTAACATATATACAACTTTTTTTATTATTATCTTTTATACTTGTTGCATTACACATATTGTATCATGTTGCTACAATAAGACTACAGGTAAACATATTAAATCACATCTAAGTATACACACCTATAATATAATACTTCATTTTTTTGTTAAATATTTTGTTGTCATACAAATCTATCATCTTTAATGATTCGTTGTGTAACAAACAAAACAACAACAGGCCTCCACCCTAACTACATAATAATCTCAAAATTATCTTTTTTTTTTATAGAGACATTTTACAGTAAAATATTTCATTTATGGTATGCCATGACTTAGACTTGCTACAAGTACCTTTCTCATTTATAACTCTTTTAAATAAATAGTTGCTATTAAAATTGAAATCTTGACTGACCACTTATATTTACTATTCACATGGTCTCCACATGTAATCAGTAGCTAGAGAAATGTTATTAGTAAATACATGTTGTCATGAACATGGACTGCCACATAGTGAATTTACTAGTTGTTCTTTTTTTTAAACAAGTTTATCATTGATAATATTTGTACTTTACAAAAAAAGTCATTGTATTTATTCTTATAATGATACAAGAAAATGTAAAATGCATATGACAATTTAGCAAACATGATGCACACAGTGGGGACAAATCAGAGTCATCATGAATACAATGGTCATTGTAATGAATTATTGCCATACAGGAAATTAATTCATTTCGTCCATATTTTACACATTTCTATCATAAATTGGTACAAATGGAGTGGCTATGGGTTTGCAACTTAGGGCTGTTCCATTTAAATATACCTGGGAGGGGGAAACACCACTTATTTCAGACCCCCCAGCAATAGAAAAAAAAACCCACCCAACTTAAAAAAAAAATATGGTTTCACCCCCACAACCAACAGAAAAATAAAAGAAATGGTTTTACCCCCTCCTAGGTAGACTTAAATGGAACAGCCGTTAATCTTAAATACATATTATGAAAGAAATAAAATCACTGTACTTTTTTTTCGATGTCCTTCTTGCATTAATATTAAATCCTGTTCTGCATCAATCACAGCAAAATGACTCCAGGATATTTCATACAAAAGTTCGTAAAATGACAATACCACTGTCTCCAAGAAAAAATTTTAAAATACTTCAACACGTCATATAAGAATAGTATTACATTATTTTATTTTAAATTTGAGGATAAAATTACATTATTTTATTTTAAATTTGAGGATAAAATTACATTATTTTATTTCAAATTTGAGGCAGTGATTGGGATTAAAATTTTTTTAATGGGACTATGGCCCCTTTTCCTTCCTTGTCAATGGGACATTTTTGATTTGAATGGGCCATAATGACAGAACTATGTGCCAAAATCCAGTGTGAAAAATAATGTAGAATAAAAAACTTTAATACATGTAATAAAGTATTTCAACAATTGTCAATTTTGTTTTCCTTTTCTAATTTTTTATCTAATTGGAAGCTTCACTCCGAAAATCAACATACATTTAATGGCATATAAGAAAAAAGACAGTCTGAAGATGTCTACCATCAAAAACAGTCATTCCGAAGGTTCGTCGGACAGTGGCAAAAGTCCGACAAAAATTGTTTTGGACCGATAAAATAATCTTAATTGTTGGACCAATTGACCAGTTAACATATGCCAGGAAGTATTTTATTTTTGGCAATTTTTCAAACAATCGTCAAATCAAAATATTTGATCATTGCTCTCATTGTAAGTTCAGCTTGAGTTTGCGGAAAATCCCATTTCTATTTTTAAAATATTGATATGGGGACTTCAGTAATTGTCGAAATGGCAATTACTGTCGAAAGGGCATTTTAATTCTTATCTTTACTATGCTTTAAATAACGAATTGTGCATGGCTATATTTTAAAATGCTGTTGTGACAGAATAATTCAAGATTTTAATACTAGTTACCTTCACCACTCTTTAGTGACCCTCAAATGAAAAACGACTTTGGCATCAACACAGATTTGTTTACGTTCGTTCTCAGAGTTAACTAAAGGAAAAGACATGTCCGTGCAGTCTTGACAGAACTGTTCGGCTGTGTGTACGTCTGAAAACGAATGTGCACGTATGACACAGAGTTTTTATGTGGAAATGCGCTATTTCGTCGGGTATTGCGACTATAGTGCGGGGCGCGTGGTAATCCCAATCACTGTTGAGGATAAAATTACATTATTTTATTTTAAAATTGAGGATAAAATTACATATTTTATTTTAAATTTGAAGATAAAGGACATTTTAAGCAGAATAGAACATGTAGAACTAAATCATTCTATTAAAATATATTTGTGTTAAAAAATGCTTTGTGCATGTAACAATAACATCTGTAAATCAAGGAAATATTATAACTATAAAACTTAGTAACTACTATTGAGGAAGTCTGTTTATACAGGTTTAAGCCAGAATTTTACTATTCATTTCCTTTTATAAATCATTAATTAACACACACAGCTACCTTTACACACAAATGTTACATCCACTAGTGGAGAAGGAACTGTTTACCCTTGAGAATCTGAGGTCATTGTTTGTCCTTCTTTCATTTGCTGCTTTTGATTACCCCTTTGGTATCTTCCAGGTAATAAAAGAAATATCTTACCTCTCAGAGACCCGTGTAATAATCAACGACCTAGATGTGATATTGCATGGCTTCATGTTACAAATCGTTTATACCACGGTTTTCCCGAGTCAAACAGTTAAACAATCTCTCACGTTTGATTGTTTAACCGTTTAATTAGGAAAAGACTTTACTTTCATAAGTGGAGCTATTTGACCAATTTATGAAGAATTTCTAGACTTACCGGAGCATTTATACTTTGGAATATGTGCATATCACATCTACTGTTGTATTTGCCAGGATTTTCTAATATTGTAAACAGTATTAAGTTTGTGTACACCTCTCTTTTGTCTTCTTTGAATATTGCTGTGGGTTCATGTACAAGATCTAACGGAAATCTCTCTAATTCCTCCTGTAAATAATAACCACAATATATTGAATTTTAATTATTTTGCTTCATAAAATAGTCATAAGCCTAGATCTGTGGATAATTTTGTTTTAAAAATATTCCAGTTTATATTGTCATACAAAAGTAATTATACTTGTATAAGCTATATATGTATCTTTTTTTTTTATTACATTCTATTATAAGAGAGAACCAAATGTGTGTTTTATTATAATAATATATAAAATGTTTAAATTGTCTTTGCTTAAATTTGAAATAGTGAGTGAGTGATTGTTCTTTAATGCCAACTCACCAATTTTTCAGCTATATCATGGCGAGAACAAGTTAATTTTCAATGATATGTACTAGACCAACATGCTTAGTTAGATTTTTATAGTGCTAGCTCACTGAAACGTTAGGCCACGGATAGACATGTCGCCCAATTCGGACACATTATCCTGATTCTGAGCCAACCAATCTTTGCTCTTTTCTTTAATGTCTTGCTTAGGCAATTTTAATTGTATACTTAAGAAGGTCAATCGATTTAAACATTCTACCTAACCAACTACATGTGAAAAATCAGAATTTCATTTCAGACGTACCCCATTTCCTTTGTCGACAATAATTAAATTTTTGCGTTCTATGATCATCATACATCTCATCGTCCATATCCCTGTAGTACTTTCCATTCCTCGTAGTTTGCGTAATCCATCTTCTGGTTTCATCACACCTTAAAATAAATAATAATGCCCAATATTTCATCAGTCATTCAAATGTCATATTTTTAAATTACTTTACATATCTTCCATCTTATGCATTTGTGCTTGTTTTTTTGTATTTATTCATTTTTTCGTTATCGTAATAATTCACTATATTTGATTATTCTTTATTGTAATTTTATGTCGGTGACTTAATTGCAGCAGGTATGTGTTTCTTCCACAAACAAATATACACCCATAACCTTGGCTACTTTATGTCATCTATTTAATATCACATTCTTTGCTATGGCTCAGTACCACATGATAAATTCTGATAAGAAAGCAGTGGAATCATACAAGGTTGGCCGAGTGACAATGGCTACGATTCAGATTGAAATCTACAGACTACAGAACTCTAGGTGTGAAACTCGACCATTTAACTAACTATGCATTTGAATCCTTGTTTATGAACGGACACTAACAGCTTATTTTTCTCTCTCATTGTATTGACTTTTTTTTTTTGACAAGCTTACTGTGTACAAACTAAATGTGAAGCATTACCTGATTTTGAAGAGTATGTTGCAAGATGGTCCATTTCTATGGTGGGTTCCATATCACGTGTGTTGTCAAATCTATCCATACTATGTTGATCTATAAATAAAAAATATAAATTTCTATCAGCGTAATTAAATAAATGTAATAACATAGTTTTAAGAGAGTAGTAACACTATGTATATACATTACATATATAGCATTAATGTCTATTACTTATGGAATCAGTGCCTATCACCACTAATGCTACAAGTTCAAATCCTACTCATGGCGAGGTGCACTTGATACAACATTATGTGATAAAGTTTGTCAGTGACTTGCGGTAGGTCGGTGGTTTCCTCCACCAATAAAACTGACCACCACGAATTGACACCTTCTATTTTGTTCGGGTAAATATGCATGGCTATCATTAAGCCACAAAACTGATAAAACTTTCATATCTCCCTTCTAAAAATAGCTGTTGTATTGGTAATTTTATGGTTAACTTGGGTACAAGTAACTTAAGGTAATAATACAGTATGCATAAAAGATTTCATTCACCCACTTTTTACCTGATGATTATTGGAAAATTTAATAATCTGAAGGCCCCTAGCCAGAGGTGTTTGATAAACTAGTGATGCGACATGGACTTGCAGCCAGTACTAGTCAAAATCTGGACTTTAATAGTCATAGTTCAACCCAAATCATGATTGTAATATGCTTTCTTCAATTCCCACCCCTGGGCCTATGGGTGTGATCTGACATATGAAAATTGTTTTTCTTGTGTTGAGTAGCTATAGTTTGGGGTGGGACGAGAGGATCATGCTATGGTTGGCAAAATTGCAGACAATAATTACGGTTTTATATTTTTCTCGGTCAATTTCTATATACATATATATCCAAGATGTGTTGTTTAAAAGTCAAGAACCGCAACAATCTTAATATTCTACAATCACTAAAAATAATGGTGTCTGATAAGATTTTTACACAAATACGTTAATTTTTAACACAAACTACATTTTTTTTTTGTGACAAAAAAGTAATAAAAATAAATGATCCCCGTTTTGTAGAATTAAAGGTTTGCCTCTGTTTAAGTATTGTTTTACGACCATACAGATATTATATATTGTTATTACATAGTCTTTACAAGTAAAATCCTTTTATCATAAACAGTAAAAAAAAACACTTGCGAAGATATATATGTTATATATGTCTTGCTATAGGCAAATTTGACATATCTGTCTAATATTTTATGCAACGCCTTATTTTCTCAAGGTTCAATCAACCCAATTCGCTTTCCACAATATATATCCACGACTTCAATATATACAGTTAAACCTGTCTAAACTGAACCACTGTTGGACCAACTTTTGAATTCTGAATAGACAAGATATTTGGATTAAACAGGTTAAATTAACCAATATTTCCTTATTTTTGGGACTTTATTTTAAGTTCGGTTTACACAGGATTCTATCTTATTCATGTTCAGTTCAGACAGGTTTCACAGTAATAATATTAAAACTAAAGCTACAACTTTACTATCTTTCCTGATCTTTTTGTGTTAAAAGTTCATTTGAGGGCCATGCTCATCCTACTATTTATTTTTTACCTAATCATCAAATTTTATGTAATATTGCCCATAACTGTTTTTGAAAGGTCATAAAATGGTCATAACAATTTTAGATTTATTTCATTGATATTCGGTGTAATGCCGTGACCATATGCCATATGCCAACGATCGTAGATTTAAAGGGTCAGATTAACATAGATTAACATACTAACGAGAATCAAATAAGTCATTATACTTACTTACTTATCAAATATAAATAATAAATAATATGGTATTGATATGATTAAAAGAAATTTAAATAAGTTTATAAATATGTGTATGACATTCCCTTAGGTGATAAATTCAATGCCTTTTTCATCAAACTAGTTTTTATAAAGATTTAATACACTTACTATTTAAGGTATATTTTGTGTGTAAAAAGTTTGAGGGCAAAAAAATACATTGAATAAAAAAAATGTTGAAGTGCTGTGCTGGTCCCATTCACATGTTTTTCCCTTGGTTGTTAAACCAGTTTAATTACACGTCTTAACTACTTATCCTTCCTAATTATGTAACCACTATGGTTCAACACATACATAACAATAATCCTACATCTCTTAAATAAAATGTTCACCAATATTTACAGGGCTTTCAATAAGAGGTGGCACCAGGTACTTTCTTGCCTAAAATGGTCTTTGGTACCTCTTGAAAATAAAAAGTGTTGTATAAGATATTCATGAAAATTGCTTAAATTTTAATAAAAAGTACCGCCTGTAAATAGTGAAATACTGGTAGATTTGAAAAATATCAAAGAGTGCCTTTATTTCTATTGAACACCAAAGAGTACCTTTATTTCTAGTGAACACCAAAGAGTGCCTTTATTTCTAGTGAACACCAAAGAGTGCTTTTATTTCTAGTGAACACCAAAGAGTGCCTTTATTTCTAGTGAACACCCGGAGTACCAAAGAGTGCCATTATTTTAACGTGAACACCCACAGAGCCTTTATTTTAATGTGAACATCCAGTGCCTTTATTTCTACTGAACACCTGGAGTACCAAAGAGTGCCTTTATTTCTAGTGAACACCAAAGAGTGCCTTTATTTCTACTGAACACCTGGAGTACCAAAGAGTGCCTTTATTTTAACGTGAACACCCACAGAGCCTTTATTTTAATGTGAACATCCAGTGCCTTTATTTATACTGAACACCTGGAGTACCAAAGAGTGCCTTTATTTTAGCATGAACACCCAGAGAGCCTTTATTTTAACGTGAATGCTCAGAGTGCCTTTATTTTAACGTGAACACCCACAGAGCCTTTATTTTAACATCAACATCCAGTGCCTTTATTTATACTGAACCCATGGAGTATCAAAGAGTGCCTCTATTTTTACGTGAACACCTGGAGTACCAAAGAGTGCCTTTATTTTAGCGTGAACACCCAGAGCTCCTTTATTTTAACGTGAACACCCAGAGTGCCTTTATTTTAACATGAACACCCAGAGAGCGTTTATTTTAACGTGAATTCCAAGAGTGCCTTTATTTCTATTGAACCCCCAGTGTACCAAAGAGTGCCTTTATTTTCATGTGAACACCCAGAGTACCTTTATTTGAACGTGAACAGAGTGCCTTTATCTTAATGCGAACACCCAGAGTGCCTTCATTTTAACATGAACACCCAGAGAGCGTTTATTTTAATGTTAATTCCCAGAGTGCCTTTATTTCTACTGAACACCCAGTGTACCGAGTGCCTCTATTTTTATGTGAACACCTGGAGTACCAAAGAGTGCCTTTATTCTAGCATGAACACCCAGAGTTCCTTTATTTTAACGTGAACTCCCAGAATGTCTATTTCTACTGAACACCCAGAGTACTAAAGTGTGCCTTTATTTTTATGTGAACGTCTAGAGTGCCTTTATTTCTAATGAACACACACAGTACCGATATATCTATAACAATCATTGAATAACTTAAAAGTTTAATTAAGTTCTGCTTTTATGAATGTCTTGTTAAACATATCTTCCAGGTAAAAACTCATAAAAAACTATCAAATTTGACCTGTATAATATCCCTCAAGTAATTAATGTTGATTTACAGGTAGATACCACAAATTAGGTCAACTTAACTATTCCAGGTAGAAAATGAAATCTGATACAAGATGAATTCAATATAAAACATTAAATATTAACTATTACAGAAATATGTATGTGTGAAGTTATGGTAAAGAGCTATGAATAGTCCACTCACAGTCCTCACGTTGAGCACTGGCCCTCTGGCCCAAGACCAGCAAAAAAAATTTCATGCCACTAAATTTTCCAGTTTTTATTTAGAACTGTATAAAATCAAACTCAAGAAGTTGATTCGGACCAGTAAACTCAAATTTTCATTTCGAGGATTGACTCAGAGATTCAGAGAATCGAAAATATGATCTACGAACAGGAAATATATTCAGCAATGATTTGTTACGTCCACCTAGCTAATAATGTTTAGATTAAAATGTATCATGATAACTTTTCTATGGGTTGCCAGCAGAGCAACACTGTACTTTAACTGCCTTCATTCCAATCCATAAAAGTATTTTTTATTTCCAGAATAATTAAAGGTGAGTAAGAATGGCAAATTAGGTAACATAATGATGAATCAAATGAAAATAGATATTCTATGTAACAATAGAAAATTGTTTCACAGCTCTCGTGACTACTTTTTTAAAGGTGTCAGACAACTAAAAGTGGACAACAATAAATATGGGGATTTTAGATATATTAAACTTCCTGGTTTATTTATAACACTTCTCTTTCTCACATTTTAATCGGTGGACTATTTTCTGTCATTGAAATCCCACCGACATGCTGCAAGTCACTGACAAACTTTTAACACCCTGAGTGGGATTCGAACTCACAACTTTAGTGGTGATAGGCACTGATTGCACAGGTAATTGTAAATCCAACTCATATGATCACGACCACGACACCTCCTTGCTCAAAGGTGACAATAAAAAAAAATCTATCCTCAACTAATTCAGGGATCGCGCTGTCGGTCGCCAATGTCGCAATTTGCGATTTTTTTTCTTGACTGGCGACTGAAATCAGCTTCTGGCGATTTTTTTGGCGCCTAGATTTCCTTGTGTAAAATTATCTATAATCACTGTGTACCGTAACAAAAATCAATAATCCATAAAATACACTACAATGACAATTTTATTACATGTCACAAGCCAATCAACGGATTATAGAATTTTTGTTTTGATTACGTAATCTTTTATCTCACCTGGCTTGATTTACCTGGACAAAGAATTTAATCAACGATAATGTTTTTTTTTTTAAGTTATGACATGTACTCAAAATGCCACAGTACATGTATGTATCATATTTAATATGATATTTAAAGTGGACATAATAATTTTGTAATCGTCATTCATTGCAGGATTTGTCACAATGTCCGCCATATATTACAAACTATTTTTTTGTCACGTTTCATTTATGAAATTGTCGATATCATGTTTATTGAAATCTATCGTATCCATTAAGTATTTTGAAAGTGATTTTCTCAAAAAGTTATAAACTTTAAAATGGCGCGATCAGCAGGAGTTCACAATCCAGATTGTTATCGATCTGTTTCCGGGTAACAATTGCGTTCTATTTATAGCACTATTTACAAACAGACAAGTGTCTGCAATAAAAAAAAATAACTACTGTATTTTTATTCCAATTGTTGCAATTTGATTATGAGGTCTGAGAAATAATAATTTATTTTACAACTTGCTTCAGTTTATGACGTTTGTTCTATATTTTCATTACCTACAAGGAATCTACATTTTTTGTACATAGAAATTGGACAAATTTGAAATTGGCAGAGAACATAATTTTTTTTCTACTGAAGACTACACAAATATGAGTTAATACAATTGTTGTGGTATTAGACTAAAGCACAGTAACATTTCAAAAAGGGTGGGGGTGGGTTTATTACAATTTGTGTGGTATTAGACAAAACCATAGTAATATTTCAAAAAAGTGGGGGGGGTTGTATCAGATCAAAATCGTGGCAATGTTATGTTTTATCAGTTGGTTGCTAATTTGCAGAGTATGTTCCCATCCTAGGAGGTTTTTCATAGCTTTTCAATCTCCATCCACAGTTTCGGTTCGAAAAAATTGGCTCCTTGTAAAAATTTTAGCTGGCTCCTGACTTTCAAAACTGGCACCTGAAAATGGCACCTGGCGATTTTTCTGGCTTCTACTTTTTGGGAGCCAGAGCAGCCCCTGTAATTGTTGTAATTATTTCTCTAACATGCAACATAGTTGTCCATCTCTCCATATAATTATTACTTCTCATTAATCATGTATTTTTGCATAATTAATACAAATGCATAGTTAAATTGCCTAATACTTACATGTTATTTACCAATAACAAATATAACAGATAAAAATATTTACACCTCATGATCAGTACCTGTCGATACAGGTAAATGGGATCAATTACAAATTTTACTCTACAGGTAGTAATGTAATTTCATTATTATTCATAATATACTATTTTTCGTAGATTTTGTGGATAGTATCAAATCATGAAAAATGACGATTCAATAAAACATTAAAACATGCGTCACCAAATATAAGAACAGACCAATGACCCACATAATTCATCACATAAGCACCGAGGCACTGATTGTATAGATACTTAGATGTAAATCCAATTAGAAAATGATAGCGGCCATGACTTCTAACTTTAATCAAGAACAGGGATAGTTATTGTGACGAGTTCATAAAGATATTTCTGAAGATTTGAATCCCATTATAAATTATTGTAAAAATCTAAAATTTGAAAACTTTGGTGAGTCCCAACTGAAAATGGTGAGTCCAGAACTCATCTAGGTAGATGAGTTGCAAGGAACTCTTAAGAATGAGTTATATTACAAAATATACAAGCAGCCATCTTTGTTTCATCCACTTCTGCCAAATGTTTATCTAAAATCATTGACCTCATAAACGAAAACGGCTTAAACATCCTTGGTCATAGTATTCTCAATATACATTTACATATACAAGTTTTTTTCCTTGTTTCTCAGCGAAACAAATAATTCATGTACATTGCTACATGTACAAGCCGTGTTGACTTTTGACATGGCTTAGACATAAAAACATCACAATTATAGTTACAATGACATCTCACTATGCAGAGGTCATTAATTAAAGACGTTGCTATCCTCGTTAAGTCAGTGGTGTTGACGTTGGGTGTAATTAGAAAAACAACAAAAGTATATTCATAGAATATCTGTACTAATTTACACCTGGAATAATTAGGTAATTAGAATACATGAGCATGTTAAAACACTGACATGTTTGAAGTTATACCTACTGCATGGAAGGGGCTGTCATGATCGCATGGTAGTTGGATTTATAACTACATACGCAATCAGTGCCTATCACCACAAAGTAGTGAGTTTCCATCCCACTCATAGCGAGGTGTACTCGATACAACATCATGTGATAAAGTTTGTCGGAGACTTGCAGCAGCTGCAGCTGGTTGGTGGTTTTCTCCACCAATAAAACTGATCGTAACTGAAATATTTTTGAAAGTGGCGTTAAACATCATCACCCTAATTCCTACTGGGTGGATGTGGTTAAATTCATATTTATGTGGCTTTATATCAATAATTGTTTGGTTTTTTTTTTTTGCAATGTCCAATGCAAAGTTCTGTATATATCCTTTTCTGACATGTAGCCACATGATCAGTTCATTATCCCACGGTCAATAACTGGCACATAATATAATATGATGGGCATAGACAAGTATTTATTTATACTTCCCCAAGGGTAAAAATATGTTTATAATTCAATTAGAAGTACCATACTTCAATTGTTTTTGGTCAGTTTTGGAAAAGTGACATATTGTTTTTCGATTTTGTTCAATTATCATAAAAATGAAAATCAAGAAGGACATTTACATCTTGTGTCACGAGTATATGGAAGCCCTGTTTACAGTGCAATAAATTGTCCAAATAACATTCATTTTTTGTGCATGTAATAAGTAATGCAGGAGATAGGTTAGGGTCACGGAGTTTAATGCCACTTTCAACAATATTTCAGTTCTATCGTGACGGTCAGTTTTTTATTGGTGAAGGAAACCGATCACGACATGCATGTATTAAGTAATGCAAGTACGCTATATAGATAGTAAATACATTTTACAAAATGAATTTTATTTCATTTGTTTTTTGTTTTTTTTAGATTAAACTTTTTAAATGATAACTTATAAATAAAATTATTTTCAGTAACTTACCCATATCTGGTCCACCATATCCATTTCTGAAAAAAACCCAGAAGATTTGATTTATACAGACGGAGAACTTACAAAATTTTGAAAATTTATAAACCATATGCCTTATAAGATATTGTACATACCCACAGTATACAAAAATGTATGTATTCCTTTTAGTAAATAATCATTGACAATACACGGATTCAGTCTGGATTATGAGATTATAAGTCACTTTTGCAGAACAGTGTTTTTTTCTAATCATGAAAACACAAGAATATAATAAATAATATATAAAATATAGTAACACAAATTAAAGAAGGCCAATAAAAAACTTTATTCTCTTACTTTCAATTTCATAATGTAAGATGGGAATTTTTTTCCCTGTTCATTTAAGTCCATATCCCTTATTATGATATAAACATGTCATTTATTATTCTCATTTTTGTGTCCTTACTATTTCTTAGTCAGTGCTTAAGTAGATTGACAGAATATTACACACCTATATCTTTATAATGTTTACAGTTGGAAGCTTAAATACAAAAATTAAACGGCAACAAACTTCTTGTACGATTTTATGGAAATGTAAAAATATGTTATCGCAGGCCTTTCAATAAGGGGCAGTACCAGGTACTTTTACTCACCTAAAATGGTCTTTGGTACCTCCTGATTTTAACGATTGTTGTATAAGATATTCATGAGAATTGTTCAAATTTTAATAAAAAGTACCACTGTAAATAGTGAAGTACTGGTAGACTTGAAAAATATTGAAAGCTCTGGCATATAGGTATACTAATCTAAAAACTATGTTTCCTGTTGGACTTGGGTCTCTAGAACATGAGAGAACTATGATTCTAGTGTAAAAAAAAGTTTTACAAATGGTCGTTTTGGGTGATAAAGCCTAGATATTGAAATTTTGCTTTTCTCTGTAAAATTTGAAATGTGATTGATTTATTTCAAGGCAATACAATGCTAGTTATTATACATGTTATAGCAAAACAAACTTGCAAGCATTTTTTAATTTTATGAGCAGACAAGAATTTAATTTTTTTTTTTTTTTTTTTAGTAAAACTTGGATATATTATAATTCTTAATTATAATATAGATAACACATATGGTACGTCTAGATCTACAAACAACAATTTAAAATAAGACAGACTAAATCATCAACATTAGGTCAGTATTCTCCCCCTACAGACTTTTGAGTGGGTTGTCACACATTAATGTTCCCACATTATACATGTACCTGTATATCATTATGGCTTCTTTATTAGCAGCATTACCACTAAGATTCATGTTAATATCACCATGTATTCTCTCTATAAGGCTATAATTAATAAATTGTATTTTTTCCCAAACGCAACCTGTAACAGTCCCGAAATGCCCACTCAAATTCTTTTTTTTTCTTCAAAAACAAATGCAGTGATTCAGCTAGGCACCGGTCTCAGGACATTTGCTAACTTAGACGGCCTATTTCTCAAATTGTCCTGAAGAACTTTAGAAGAATTAGTTTAATTATTAAAGAATGTCCTGAAGAAATTTGGATAAAACTGTTAATTGTGCTGGATATTTCCAAGTCTAGCTGAAACACTGCAAATGTACAGTATTTCTTTTGAATTTCTAGATATTTGCAAGTTCCATAGGGAGATAAGGTATCTTATTCCAAATTTTAGCACATTTTAAAAGAAAAACCCCCAGAATTTCCTCACCTATATGACTACCTACCCATGTCCAACACCATAGATAGTGTCAAGTTCGAACAAATTAATAATTCGTTAATGATGGTCTCACTAAAACCCTGTTTATTCTGATCTACTTTCGAATGAGAACACTGAAAACTTCAATAATTCCTTCTTTACAAATAAAAGTGAGTGTGGACATGGTAATGATGAAGATAATGCATAGCCTGACCTTGCATGGACAGGGAAAAAAAACAAGAGAACACATGTGTAAATGAGGTCATGGTCATGTCATATATGACTGGTTTATGACATGCTTGCTAAATCATTGACAGGGGTCGTCCTGGCCGTGATCGTAGGGTAGTTGGAGTTGTGATTTCGTATCTCGATCAGGGAAAGGTGTACAACATTATGTGATAAAGTTTGTTAGTGACTTGCGACAGGTCGGTGGTTTTCTGTGTACTCTGGGTTTCCTCCACCAATAAAATTGACTGCCACGATATAACTGAAATATTGTTGAAAGTGACGTTAAACACCATCAAACAAACTAAATCATTGATGTGTAAACAAGGTATATGGTTGGCTAACAATGAATGGTCAATGACTGAATGAGCTGTAGAATATACAATAAAAATTAGGTCAATGTCTGGTTTACATCCCCTACAAGTACAATAGTATTGACCTTCCTGGTTAACCAATGCGGCAATGGTATAAAATGGTTATTGCAAAATTATGGACTACACCATAAATTAAACAAAGCTGAACATGAAAACTTGTGTCAGAGTGAGTGAGTGATTATTATCAAATGCCAAATGAGCAATTTTTCAGTTATATCATGGCGAGAACAAGTTCCATACTATGAGATGTCCGCTTTGTACTAGACCAACATGATTAGTTGGATTTTTTGGGCACTAGTTCACTGAAACAACAGTCCACAGTTAGACATGTAGCTCCACTAGAACACAATATCTTGATTCCGAGCCAACCAGTCTTTTTAAAGATGCATGCTTAGTAGAGAAGCAACAAATACCAATTTTATAGTGTTTGGTTTGACTCGGAGCTCGAACCACAATCTACCGCACTCAAAGCGACCATGCTGATCATTACATCACCGATGTGTTTACCATGAAAACGAGGTGAGATGATATGCTGATATGTACAGTATGGTAACTGCCACTACCAGATGAGTGTATGGCTTTAAATCTATGATGAATGGTTGCTGAGAAATAGGTCTTAATATCACAATTGTTGAACGAATTACGTAGAAAATGAGACCAAAAAAATGTTCAACCCACACAAAAAGGAAAAATTTTAATAAAGGTGCTCTGAATAGAAAAATATGTGAATAAAAAATAAATTGAAAAGAATTATGGTGTGTACTACAGGTTCATCACTAGTTTGTGTACACATCTAAAAAAAAATCCTATTCACTATATGTGCACATGAATTTTAAACATTGTTGTTCCAATAGAGCTTGTGTGGGATGAAACACATACATGTGTGAACATTTAGGCCTTAGGTAGGATGTAAACAAGTGTCTATGATGTTTTGAGAATGCAACATTCCTTTTGCATTGTATGCAAGACAACTTGCACTGCAGCTGACTCTGATGAAAAAGTTTGTTTCAATTGTTTGTCTAATCTTAATATACTATCTCTCGTTTTACTTGTGGCAATTAAAAAAAAAGCATCTCTAAATCCATAGCATTAGCTAGGCCCACTCCAATCCAGCAACAGGATTTTCATTTTTTGATTTATTGTTAGTAAAGCTGTTTTCATCCTCAATATATGGTCGCATTAGCTAGGCCCACTCCAATCCAGCAACAGGATTTTCATTTTTTGATTTATTGTTAGTAAAGCTGTTTTCATCCTCAATATATGGTCGCTAATATTGTCAACTCGTTAAATCAGTCACACAGAACGATTTCCATAGCACATGATGTTCCATGTCGTTTCAAAGTAAAACATCGGAAGCCGCTAGTAGAGTAGGAAATGCTGATCCTTCCACAGCACCTGAGTTCAACTCCATTTCTTAGTGGAGTTCCTGTTGCTCAATCGTTAGCTATATGTATGGTCTGTAAGTAATTTGTCGACCATTGTTATTGTTTGTATTTTAGTCCTTTTTCTTTTGTACACTAAATTGCCTGAATTTCTTCAAATCATGATTTCTAATCATCCTTTTGGTATATCTTCAAACTATTTCTTGCTATTTGTTCAAAAAAACATACTCAAGACACACACACACTGACCAACAAAGCAGAAAAGTTGTTGAAAAGCTATTTAATTTTTTGTCATGTTAGTAGCTGTGGACACATTTCACAATCATGAAACTTTCAAACTCAACCGTAAAACAAGCCATGGAGATATTAAGCCTTCCAGCAAGTTAAAAGTTTCTGTGTCTCAACTAGCATCTTGTACCTTCTTCAACATCTACTTTTTTTTTTGTATATCCTGCTCAGTTTTAGTAACTAGTGACAAAATAAGAACATTCATACAGTTCCTTTGGTCATATCAGTTTAGACTAGCAATTGCTAAGTCAATCTTTCGATTTCAAATTCTATTACCTAATTAGGATTGTAAATTGTAACGTTAGGGGTTAGGGTTATAGTGTTTAATGCAACTTTCAACAATATTTCAGGTATGTCATGACGGTTTCATTGGTGGAGGAAACCGAAGTATCTGGAGAAAACCACCAACCTGCAGCAAGTCATTGACAAACTTTATCACATAATGTTGTATCAAGTACACCTCACAATGAAGGGGTTTGAACTCACAACTTTAGTAGTGATAGGCACTGATTGCACAACATACAACATGTAACTCTAACCTTATAACACTCAGCTAAACAATTTCACGTGAACATGGCGAAAAGTAAATCTGTTATTTAATTAGCTGGGTTAAAATGTTCAGTAGTTACAGAAGACTACCAGAGGTACCAATGTACATGTACAACAAAAGCATAATTCATTTTTCAACATTGAGCTATGCCAATACCAATTTTACACATTTGGATTGAAAACTGTGAAATTGGTTGAGCAATTGTAAAACTGGAATGACAAAATGGTCAATATAAATGCTCCTATTACTCTTATCAATCTGGTAAACTGGTCAGGGCCAATAATAGGTATTGATGAAGGTATAAAGGTGCTAGCTGCATCCCATTAAAAGACGGAGACACAATAGCCAATATTCCAAGATAGCCATCAACTGTTTTCACTCATCATATTATAAATGTTTGGGAAAGAAATTAGTGACAAATTAAGTATCTAATCTAAAATAGAACCAACCAAATAGAAAATCACTCACCTTACAGAATACCCAAACTCAGATTCACGAGAAGTCGTACTATATTATTGAAAAAGTACAAAATATTCAATATCGGATCATATTTCTATTACACCACAATAAATTTTAATGTAACACAATATAGAAACATCAAATCTGACTGAAGGTGTTACGATATGAAAGTTGAAATTTCCATCATAAATAAACTAAAAAATAAATTTAAGGCTGTACAAAAATAATTTTGGGGGAAATTGTTTTATTTCAATAGTAATTATGTAGTCCAGTAGTCCCCCTTCTTATAAGATCCCTCCCATCAAATTAAAGGCTACTCCCCTTATTAGGCCAATTAGGCCATATTTAAGATCATGAGATAGTAAAATATTAGAAAATTGTCGCCCTGAAGAGAGGCCATGGCCACCTCTCTAGTCCTCGAAATGAAAATTTGAATTTAATGGTTCGAATCAAATTCTTGAATTTATCTTTATATACATTTTGCAGTTCTAAATAAAAACTAAAAAATTTACTGGTCCAAACCAAGTTTTACTGGTCTTAGGCCAGAGGACCTGTGCTCATAATGTGGACTGCCTCTCTTCTATGACCACTGTTTTATTGGAGAAAGAGGTGGCCTTATAAAGGGGGGATTACTGTAAAATAAATTTTTATTGAATGATTTAATAGTTTGAATTATCGATGACGTCCTTGTACCACTGTTTATGTGAATAAAGATGGAATAGAAATTACTGTATTGACTAGTCTATGAATATTACCAATAGGATCTTACAGCTATAATAAATCCTCTTACATCTTTTTACATCTCATCAGCAAGACTTAATTTGTGACAGTAAAATCAATGATAGATGTTAGGATATTTTGAAATATAATCGTATTACACAATTATTTTCATTAAATTGTTAATGTTCTAAACAAAACCTCCTTGATGGGGGGCCAACTCATGTGTTCGGAATAACAAATATTTGGTTTATACAGGCTAAATTAACCAAATATTCTTACATTATTACTTTATTTATACATCACAAGCACGGATACTTGAACATTGCCTCGAGGTAGATTTATGCAGTTGTACAATTTAAAAAAAGGAAAACTAACAAAACCAAGTAGTTCACCTAAGGGCCCACATATCAGACTTCATTGTTAGCATACATTCATTGAGTGAAAACCCGTCAGGTTTGCAAACACTTCTGTACAGTTAAATGGGTTTTGTGTGAACGGTATCCTTGCCCGGAATTTTAACTGTACAGAAGTGTTTGCAAAACTGACTGGTTTCTACGCAATGAATGTATGCTAACAATGAAGTCTGATATGTGGGCCCTTCGGTGAACTACTTGGTTTTGTTAGTTTTCCTTTTTTTAAATTGTACAACTGCATAAAACTACCTCGAGGCAATGTTCAAGTATCCGTGCGTGTGACGTAGCAAACCATCGGTGTGTAAGGAACCTTAAAATGTACCCATTATGAGCAATTACCCTTTATATACAGGTTAACTTTATATTCACCGTTCATAAATGGTAAAAATGAGACTGCCCTTTAAAGTCTATTAGAAATTTAATTAACAGACACAAATCCAATGATTTACTGGATTGTGGTATGTTATTACCAGTTGTAAATGTATATATATTAAAAACACTTTTTCTTCCTCAGAAAACTAAAAACAGCCTGTGTATTTATTTATTTATTTATTATACACTAGCAGGCCTCAGAATGAAATTTGAATTTACTGGTTCGAATCAAATTCTTGAATTTATATTTCTAAATAAAAACTAAAAAATTTACTGGTCCAAACAAAGTTTTACTGGTCTTCGTCTGGAAAATCGGTGCTCATCAGAGGACTGCACCAGAAATTAGAAGGAATGT
The DNA here is from genome assembly GCA_002080005.1 of Gigantidas platifrons. Taxonomy (NCBI): domain Eukaryota; kingdom Metazoa; phylum Mollusca; class Bivalvia; order Mytilida; family Modiolidae; genus Gigantidas; species Gigantidas platifrons. Next base: position 470,201 of record MJUT01048230.1, on the reverse strand, counting down.
ATACCATTTACTTCTCCCATTTTTAAATCATAAATGTCATTATAAAATAACTGATGTGTGTACAAACATATATATAATACATTAAAGCATACCATACAATACCCCCCCTCCCAAAAAGTACGTGTTTAAATGTAAGTACGTGAATAACATACCTTGGTCCAGGTCCATAACCATATCCTCCTCCATGCCCACTGAAAAATACACAAAATGTACAATAAATTACCTCAAACCTCAATAAATTCGTTAATTCTGAGTAAAAAATGTAAGGCAGAAAAATCTGTATTTTCGCTAACCCTATACCACAGACACTAATTATCAGTGTCCACCCTAGAGTTTTTATTTCCATTGCTGAACAAGAACTGCTTAAAAACCAGATTCTTGTCATGTATAATCTATGTGAAAATTAAAAAAAAAGTTTTGCCAACCAACCTACATGTACCTACCCTATTTTCTTCTAAAAATGTTAGTGGAAACATGCACTTTTTTCATCAATGGCCTAAATTAATAAATACTGTTAAAATTTATTTGAAAGTTCTTTTAACCATTGATAAAATCACTTTAATAAAATAGAAATTAAATAAACTACAATCTTCTTTCATTTTCCCCCCTTCTTGTCATTATTTCAATGTACCGATACAACAGTTACATTATGTGATAAAGTCTGTCAGTGACTTTCGGCAGATGGGTGGTTTTCTCTGGGTACTCTGGTTTCCTCCACCAATAAAACTTACCACTACGATATAGCTGAAATATTGTTGAAAGTGGCATTAAACACTATAATCCTACCCTTAACTCACAAATATACCTCAATTATGTGAATGAAGTATGCATAAATACTTAAAATTTAAGATGTCTACGTTGAGAACAGGTCATTATCAAAAATTTACCACCCTGTTAGCATTATCGGAAAACATTTTAAGACTTGCCTCGAATAACCCATAATTATATGATCTATATTCATGGTCAACATTCAACCCAGACTTTATCTTTTGACATTTCGTTTGTACACACACCCAAAACTGTCAAATTACCTGAACAGGAGATTTATGTTACCTACGCCCCACAGGTATTAAATAGTGTTTTAGTAGTTGATTCACACCTTTAAGACACAGTATGAAATCATTGTAATTTCACAAAATCAATGAATACTATCAGTATCTTTTTCATGTTCTTTTACAAACTGTGTTATTATTTTGTCAACTTTTCTTTAAAGATGCTTGTCACACTACTTACCAATTGAATATAAATGTTTTGTAGTTTTATATTGGAATGAAACAAGAGAGGGACAGAGAGTAAAATCAAATTTATGTAAATACATTGGATGTAATTGTAGAAAGATCTGAATTATTTTGTAGGTTTTTTTATTGGAATAAAACAAGTGAGGGGAAAAAACAAATTTTGTAAATGTGTTGGATGTATAAAGATGTAATAATTAAAAAAAAAATTGAATGCATTCAACTGTTAGGATTACATTTAAATACATGTAGACCACTTAATTTAAGTTACATGTAGGGAAGACTTACCAATAACAACTTTTAGGAGGGGACTATATATAGCCATGATTTGATTACGTGTAGGGACCGACCATTTATGATTTTTAGGGAGGGAGGCTATGATTATAAGTAGGGACCGACCATTTATAACTTTGGAGGGCCCCAACTATTTCTAACTTTTAGGGGGTGGCTATGCATTGTATGTAATTAACGCATTCCTCGTTTCACTAATTGGTCTGTACTTTCGGTGCTTGTCCTTTCGGGTGGTTCTAGCTAATACTGCCCGTCCGGATGGAGCTTTTCTTTTTCGTCGTTTGATTCATTCATTGAAAACGTATGATTTGACCATTCTTATTTATAGACAAACAAAATCGGAAATTGTCAATACATGAACTTGTTGATTTTCGATTAGCTAATGTAACTAAATTAGATGATCAGAATCATTTCATGCAGCATTAATGTTAACATATTCGCCTTTGTTTGTTTATAAACAAGAGTGAATCATACGTTTTCAATGAATGAACCAACAGCAAAACGAAAAGCTTCATCCGGACGGACAGTATACTTCATCATTTATCAATGGGTAGAGCTCTTTAGAATGATATCCTGACCTAATATCATTACTATTCATTTTGACTTTTGAACAGTTTCAGATAAGACTGCTGCCACAGTAATAATAGGGATTCATTGTGGTCAAAATAACACAAGCTTTTTATCTTGAAGTTACAAATCTTAGGGAGGTGCACGCCAGATTCATGCATACATTGGTAGCATATAATTTACTTCAACCGTATCCCACTTAATAGACATCTTCCATACATTCAAACTGCATCTGTGGTGTAATGGTTAGCTTGCTCGTCGAGTGTGGTAGATCATGGGTTTGACCTCAGATCGGGTCAAAATAAAACTATAAAGTTGGTAATTTTTGCTGCTTTGCTAAGCATGCAGCATTAAGGAGCAAAAGCAAAGATTGGTTGGCTTAGAATCAGGATAATGAGTTCTAGAGTGGGGCGACATGTAGAAGACCTCGTCAGTTTATAACTTGTGTCTGATCCATTGTCTGTATTTGTTTGACAATAAAATATGTCTAAAGTAAAGTGGGGCGACATGTCTATCCATGGACTGTTGTTTCAGTGAGCTAGCACTATAAAAATACAACTAAGAGGACCTCATCATCATCTTATGATTGAAGATTAACTTGTACTCGCCATCATATAGCTGAAAAATGGCTGAGTTGGCATTAAACAACAATCACTCATTCACTACATTCATACAATGTATATAATGACACATTTGTACTTACTTCATTCCGCCATATGAGTGGTGATAATCCATCCCTTGTGGAGTTACACCTGGCATCACAGTGCCAGTTTAGTTACCTGAAAATAAACAAGAAATACATGAAAAATAAATAAACCAGGTAGTATAAATAAGATCATAACCACTTGAATGTATATTAATGCTTTAATGTGTACATTCTAAAGGTTCAGGAACTGGAACCATTCAATGTGTCTATTTACATGTATAAACATTTATAATTGCCCCTCCTAGTACCAGTAATTGATGCATGGTACATGTATATATATACAAATTGAAAAATATAAGCATTTGTCAGGGATAAAGCCATTAGTCAATTTTGCAGAAGGTTGTTTTTTCTAATAATAAATAAACAAAAATCTAATATATATATATACAGTGGAACCTGTGCAATCCGAGATCATGTGACATCCGACAGAAATTTAAGGTCCCAAAGTATTTCAGTTAACTAAGAAAACCTTGAGTATTCCGACATCCTGTACAATCCGACACATTTCCCTGATCCCTTGGTGTGTCGGATTAGACAGGTTCCACTGTATATACATGTACACTGTATATAAAAAAAACAACAATAAAAAAATAAAGCCAATTGTTCACATCAATTATTTTGCTGATTGTAACGGTACTTCAGAGTAATGGAATGCCACAACATGTACTTCAGAGTAATGGAATGCCACAACATGTACTTCAGAGTAATGGAATGCCACAACATGTACTTCAGAGTAATGGAATGCCACAACATGTACTTCAGAGTAATGGAATGCCACAACATGTACTTCAGAGTAATGGAATGCCACAACATGTACTTCAGAGTAATGGAATGCCACAACATAACTGAAATACTGCTAAAAAAATTAAGTTGGCATTAAACACTCATCAATCAATCAATACAGTAATGGAGGATTATTCTGTGTTTAAACTGTACACTGTTCTAGGTTTTTTTTAAGTATTGTTCATTAAAACATTCCATTGTTTCTCCCATGGAACGATCATGGCAAATTTGCAATTCTAAATATAATGGAAATATGAAAATACACATGGACTGTTGTCTAAATGCCTAAATAAACATAAGCTCTTTATTAGCCTTGATTAATTTCTTTGTTGTGGAAAATCAGCAGTTGATAGGTAATAATCACACTTTTGTAACTTTTTAATCATTTTGATTGCCTAATTAAATAGATGCTATATTACCTGTGGTTAATTGGCGTGGGTCGTAAACATGTCAGAAGTTAGTGATAAAGTATTATCTAGTTTAAGTGAAGAATTGCAACAAAAAAAAATAATAATTGACGATTTAATAATTTTTGAAAAATTTTAAATGACATTAATAGCACTAAAAAATAATAGTAAATTATCAAAAGCATGTTAAATGAGTGTTGGATGCATATGAATCACTTGATTGTCATGTATAGTGCCTATCACCACTGAAGTTGTGAGAGTTCGAATCTCGCTCAGGGCGAGGTGTACAACATTATGTAATAAAGTTTGATAGTGACCTTCGGCAGGTCTGTGGCTTTCCCCGAGTACTCCTGTTTCCTACACCAATAAAACTGACCGCCACGATATAACTGAAATATTGTTGAAAGTGGCATTAAACACCATCAAACAAACAAACAAACATAATTTTTTTTATTCTCAACATTTTAACTTCTACAATTTAATCCTTCTACTAGTGGGCAATTATTTTCCAAATCCATCCGTATCGTGACTCTGTGACAACAGTAGAGGCTTGTTTTCACTGTATGTCAGTGTATCATATTTATTTTATTATTATTCACAGACCAGGGCTCACCAAACCAGGCGACTTGGGCGACAAAGTCGCCTTCACGGCTCTGAAGTCGCTCCAACTCGGCCCAAAAGCGAAATTTCAGTCGCCCTGTCATTTTGAGACGTCGCCTATAAATTTTCAATAATCATACTTTTTCTTCAATATTCACGTAAAAGAAGCTCCCATGTTCCTGAAATATGACCCATACAGNTATTTTATTCCAAACTCGTTAATTGCATCCTTTTTAAGATCGTTGTGCAGCACACGTTCGTTTTGTGAAAGGTAGGGGAACATGCGGTAGTGGGAAAAGAAACGTTAAAATCGGGATCGATTTTCGGAAGTCTCCCAGATTTTCCTTCACTTCGCCCTTAAGTCAACTGAGAGAGAAGTCAAGTCGCCCTGTTTTTACTATGTGTGATGAGCCCTGCAGACCATAACTAATCCATTTCAGTTTAAATTATTGAAGATCAGATTACAGGTGGTACGACCTGTTGAGTTTTTTAACTGTGCACATATTTAAGTATACTTAAAATAAAAATATTAGCTTAGGTTATACACTGTATGTTCATTTTATTTACACCTATATAGGTTAAATTACATACAATTTAATTGTCATAGATCTAGTCAATAGAAATTTAAAATCATTTATGTAGTAATTTGTAATTCTTTCTGTAAGCAGTCCTTGCGAGATGAGCACCGGTCCTCTGGCCCAGGATCAATAAATTAAAACTTTGTTCGGACCAGTAAATTTTTCAGTTTTTATTTAAGAATATATAATAAAATAAATTCTAGAATTTGCTTTGGACCAGTTAATTTAAATTTTCATTTCGAGGACTTCTTACTCTTTTATTAGGCATAGTGCAGGGATAAAACTTATGAGAGGCCTACTGGTCCAACACCACTAAATTTTGGCCGGGCCCCCTGAAAAGTTAAGACAATATCCCAGCTGACTACTTAAATTTTTAATATTTCATTTGCAAAGTCTGTTTCATCTTTCATTTTCGAGGTCACACTGTGACAGTTTATATGTAATGCAGCTAGTGGTAGCAGCAACCAATCAGAACATGCTTTACAACATGCCAACAAAGACATTTTTCCCATCTTTAATAGCCGCTATATATTTGCTCTGATTGTCTGTCAATGAGTTTATATTAAATTTTTCACAGATCTTCGCTTGAAAATCAACCATATTATAATCTTGAGTCAATTTTCAGGGCATTCAAAATTCGGAAAGGAAATGAAAACTTTGCGTCGATTGGCTGAATATGACATCATTACAAGGGGTGTAACTATCAAAATCCAGCAGGTGGCAGTGTGCGGGAATTACGAAAATCTGTCTAACGATGCCAAGGGTTAAGATGAGTAGAGTGGATCGTAACCCTTGGCTAGCGAAGATGAGTCTGTTTGGGCCCCAAGAATATTTGTAGGGCTAATAAAATTGATATTTTAGGAGCCCAGCTTACAACTGCATCAAAAATGTTGTCTCTGTAGTGATTGACAATAATAAATATTCTTATTCTTAAAAAAAAATATATTTTATTCTTTTGAGCAAATAAAACACAAGTTTATAATGAATGCAAATTAAGAAATGAACAACTTTAAAAAGAGTACAAGCTCTTCTTCTCAGAAACCACATCTGTGTTGAAATTGTTGCATGTAGTAATGTTCCCAACATTACCCTATATAATATGTGTTTTTTTTATGTCATTATGACATCATTTCAGCAAGAATAATGCACTGAATATCACACAGAATGTAGAGGACTAACCAAATGGCATTTATATACATGTGTACATGTACTAAGTTTCCTTCAATTTGGTGTACGGCTATTCTTATTGTCGTAATTCTGTATTGTATTAAGATTTAACCTGCAGGCTGCATATTATATCCCTTAGCACCTTAAGAAAAAAAGTTTCAGAGTACATATATTATTTTGTTCTCTGCCCTAAAGTGATATTAAAAAAATATCACAGTGTTAATCAAGCCTTTCAATTAGGGGTGATACCAGGTACTATTACCCACCTAAAATGGTCTTTGGTACCTCCTGATTTTAAAGAGTGCTGTATAAGATATTCATGAAAATTATTCATATTTTAATAAAAAGTACTACCTGTAAATAGTGAAGTACTGGTAGACTTGAAAAATATTGAAAGCTCTGGAATTAATATCTGATTATTGATTATTGACAATCAACTTTTAAAATCATGATACATACACTTATACATTGTAGATATACATGTACATGTTACTAGGAAGTAAAAATATAAAGAATAGACCTTTATCATATTACAATACAGGAAATAGACGCCTATTCAAATAATTTACATATAAATACTAATATGTACAAACAAGACCATTATAATTGGTGGCTTTCAAAATTCTATACATGACTAAAATTATATATGTACATGCAGAGTCAACCCTGCCCATGCAGTCACCTGTATTAAAAGGTCACCTTTTTCTTTGTCCCAAACTAAGGTGACCTCTTACATGTTTGACTGTATATGGTAGATATATTTTTAATACCATAATTAGAAATATCTCAAGAAATTTTAACATAAGCTGTTTCACACACAAGAGTTCATTATTTACAATAAATTTGAACGATTGATCATGACCTTCACATTATTTACTTAAAAGGTGTATTGATTAATGAAAATACAGATAATATTATGGGGTGAAAGGCCTAGATAAGAATGGAGAATTAGATTTTACATGTATGATTTAAATTTTTGCACTGAAGATTCCCTTATTCGTGTTATTTTTATTTTCTATCAAGTCCAGGAAAGTTCAATATCTTGCACTTAATAAACAGGTTAGGATTTATGGTGTTTAATGACACTTTCTACTTTCAACAATATTTCAGTTATATCGTGGCGGTCAGTTTTATTGGTGGAGGTCACTGACAAACTTTATCACATAATCAATCAAAGTTGTATTGAGTATGTACCTCCCCATGAGTGGGATTCAAACTCACAACATTAGTGGTGATAGGCACTGATTCATTGTTATAAATCCAACTACCATAAGATCACGACTATGACCATCCCTGCTCTTAATAAACAGGTGTGCAGAAGTACAAAAACAATGTGTATAAATATTTGCACTTGCACAGATAAACACAAAAGCATTAAAATTTATTTCCTCCAAAAGAAGGTACCTGTCCGAATGTAAGGACCCCTCCCCACTTGAGAACGAAAATGAAATATATATAACACATTTTTCACTAAATAAATTCAATGATTATTCAATCATACAGGATGGTTTTTTTTTTAAATACCATTAAACCAGGCATGCATACAAAATGCTTAAAAATTTTAAATATGAATATAAATTTTTAAACCATTTGAAGCAAATGTATTGCTTTACCTATTCAATGGACCAACTTCATTGTGGTTGTAACAATGATAATCCAAGGGGGAATTTAAAAAAAAAACCATAGGGAGGTATATTCACAATAACGTAATATTTCAATATTATGCAAATGGATATATCTACCAGTTCTATTATCCTGTTAATAGGGTCCTCTAATATATGAATGAAATATGAACAGTGAACCAAAACTAATGCTTCCGTCTTTACTATGGTAGTGACAGGTTAGATTGTACCTTATCATGCCTATTACAAAATTTTTTATCGTTCATGAACTGGTTAACATGTATATAAATATCTATCTTTTCATGAAAGCTAAAGTGCTCGAGGACAAGGAGTCTGAAGGACAAGGAGTCTGAACACTATCATTAAGCATTATACTACTTCAAAGTGCAGCGAGTGCAAATAAATTATTTTTACCAACAATGTCTGTATATTCTGTATAATAATATTGCATTTATCCTGCAATGTCAAATCACCCAAAAAATTCCCAATTTTCATAATTCCATTCAATTTCAATGGTGTCCTTATTCCTGTTCACATAATACTGTTATGGTACCATTCGCTCTACATAAATCAGGTACATGTACCAGGAGAGCTTTATAGATAGAGAGAGTTCATACAAATATAATAAATTATTACAGTCTATGATCGAGCACTATTGAGTGAGTGATAGTTGTTTAACGTTAAATGAGAGATATTTAAGCTATATCATAACATTCGAAGAGGTGATGTCCCTTTTGTACAACATGCATACAATGTAGTTGGATTTTTATAGTGCAAACACACTGAAACAACAGTCCACGGCTGGATATGCCACTCCACTCGGACACATCATCCTGATTCTGATGATGAGTCAACGAGTCTTTGCTCAGTTGCTCCTTAATGCTGTGTGCTCATGATCATATGAGAAGCAGCAAATATAATGTAACAATTTTATAATGTAGTTTTTGGTTTAAACTGACTGGGGAACAAACCCACAATCTACACAGTGACACTCAAAGCAAGCATGCTAAACAGTACACCACCGATGCTGCTTTTACAAACAATAAATCATTTTTAAAAGGTGGAGGTACAATTTGGAGAGAGGTTTTGATTGCCATTAGAAAATGATGTCAAGTTGGTTACGATAGGGTAATTTCCCTTAAAACTGGCCCCCAACTACCAAGGAATCTATATTCCTAACATGTGAATAAGAATGGCTTTTAAAATGTGTCAAATACTAAGATAAGAACCATATCATAATTTTTTTTTACATCAATGGCCAACTTCAACAATAAACTTGAAATTATTGTTAACAGGTTTTTTTTTGGTATAAATATGATTAAAATCTTTAAAAAAAAATAAAATTGCTAGTATGCAAACAAGATCATTCTTCCTTCACTGGCTTCAGCTGATTTATTTAAGAGTTCAAAAAAGATACTTATTCTTCTCCAACAAATATTTTTTTTTTTCAATAATAAACATGACATGATTGTAAATCTGAGTATGGTACATGTGCTTAACATAACTCATCATTAGAACCTTCACTGGTAAGCCTCATTATATGCCTCGTCAAACCTGCTTTAGTGACCACCTCTATTAAGCAATTACTTAAATATTGTACAACCTTACTCGCTTTACAGTAAATGTTATATTAATTAAACCTGTATTTAGTGACCACCTGTATTATGTGACCCCATTTCAACATTTCCTTGCAATTGACAGGTCACATAAGACAAGTTTGACTGTATAATTCCTTGAAAAGTATAAGATAACAACTTATTTTTGCTGTGATTAATCATATAAATCCCTTTCAAGCGAACATGTCAAACATGTCCATTTCATATCCTGTCTATGAGTTTTTATTGCTGACAATTCTTTTTCAAAGTCTGTTAAAAAAGAAGATTATTCATTATGTTGTATGTACAAAAATGTATATAAGCAGTTTTATCGCCATGTTAACTGACAATCTACGAAAAATTTACTATTTACGACATGTCACAGCTTCAGTTCACATTACATTGGATAAGCCTATTCAAGACATTATTTCCCATCCAGGAGCTTTGTTGAATTTATAGACATCTGACAATATACATACAATGTACATTGTCTGCAAAAATTAAATTTATTTGGCAAATTGCATGAGCTTAGAAACAGGAAGAAAAATCAGATTTTCTTCCTGGCGAGTACAAATAAATTTTATATTTCACAACAATGTACATGCATGTACAATGTATTTTTTTTAGTGTGTTTATTACTGCAATGTTGTTTATAAAACAACAAAAAATTGCTAAATTTAAAATTTACACACAAAAACGGAAAAAACATTGGAAAGTTTGGATGATTTTCTTGTGACGTGTGTCTACACCAGTCTGTGTGAAACCAGTGTCTAAAGGCACGTTAGTTTGTAGGATATGATCAGGGTGGTTGGTTTGGTTTATGGTGTTTAATGCCACTTTCAACGATATTTCAGTTTTTTTATATATTGGAGGAGGAAACCGGAGTACCCAGAGAAAATCACCAACTTGTCGCAAGTCACCTTGCCATGAACAGGGTTCAAACTCACAACTTCAGTGGTAATAGGCACTCATTTCACAGGTAGTTGTAAATGCAACTACCATAGGATATCAGGAATTTGAATTTGAATTTTGGTGTTTAACGCCACTTTCAGCAATATTTCAGCTATATCATGGCAACCAGTTTTAGTGGTGGAGGAAGCCGTAGTACCCAGAGAGAACCACCGACCCTGGGCAAGCAACTGGTAAACTTTATCACTTGCGTCTGCGAGTCGAGTGCATTCTTTTTGTAATTTACAAAGCTGGGCGCGAACCCACGCTGTATTGGTGATAGGCTTGTATAAGTTGCTAGGTAATTCAACTACCTAACTCATTGAGCCACCCAGGCCCCTAGGATATCAGGAGACTTTATATGCTTAGTAGATGCATCAAGCAAAGGTTTCTGTGTACATCTTCATAAATTATATAGTCAGTATATATGCTACCAGGTACTAGAACCAAATGTTTCATAAAAATGTACTACATGACTATGCACAAAAAACCAAAATAAGTTCCAGCTATAGACAACTCTGCTGAACAATTGCTTTTTCCTTTGATGCTTCAATCAGCCATTAAAGATTTGTTGAATTCAAACACAAGTGGGCTGGGCTTATACCATGGTACAACACGTAGGTCTGATTGTTGTACCATAGGTAAAATGTCAACCATTTCCACACTTATTACTCATGAACTTATTTAAACAAACTCATACTTTGGATTCGTTTCCCTTAAATAAGTTAATTTCTAAAACCTAAGGTATAATCATACATAATATGTACAGACATACACAATGTAGTTTTCATCCCTGCTAACCAATTTTTCACTCCCCTTCTTCTGGCTTCAATAATCACCCCTCACTCAATGGATAATCTAGAATATATTATATTAGATTTCCTTTTTCAGGAAAGTAACATAGTATGAGTGCATTTTCTTTTTCAATTTTCAAGTTAGATGTATACCATGCATTAGAAGTACTCTTCGAGCTAAAATCGGTACAAATTCTATACAAATGTATAAGATTAACGATAATTGGCATACAGAAAACACAACTTTTTCTTTGTTGTATTTGATTTTTTACCTACATGTATATGTACATTTTTGTAAACAATCGTTATCTTTCCAAGTCAACTGGTTAAGATATTCATACAATACTTCCTAGTTTCTTAATTCCTTTAGACAAAATTCAAATTATTCTGATTGTTTGCCAACTAAGACTTTGAAGATTTCAACATTTAAAAACCTTTTATCTTGTGCAGAGTTTGCAATATTTTTCAAGTGTACCAGTACTTCACCATTTAGGCCAAAATAAAAAAATTGTTTGTTTCCCGCACCCGACCGGCCGTTAGAAAACGTTGCGACGCGAAAATTTTTTTGGGTGATTTGCGACGACTTTTTTTTTTTGGTTACCGGAAATCGTGACTGGAAGTTCTGATATTGTTCCAGAATTTACGTTCGGAACTGGTTTACACTTTTAAATGAACAAAATCCATTGCTCGACTTTGAAGGAACCTGATTTGTGAATGAACGCAGCATCTGAACATGCTGAAACTTCGCTGCTGTAAAAGTGATGACTAATGGCGAGTTGGAAATGTCTATTTTGAAGAAAAAACAAATCCCCCTACCTACCGACCCATAGGTGAAATGGAGGGTCGGGTGTGGGAAACGAAAGTATTTTTAAGGGTGGCCTAATACAGGTGGTACTTTTTATTAACATCAGGAGGTACCAAAGGCCATTTTAGGTGGGTAAAAGTACCTGATACCACCCGTTATTGAAATGGCCTGCTTGTGTTAAATTTTTTTTCTCTCAGCTTACATTTGTACAAATATACATGTGTACATGTACCTCAAACAAGTGACAAGAAATCTATAACTAGTATTTGTATTAAAGAAATTCGTTGTATCCATCTTGCATGACAATATTCAATAAAACAGTCGTTCAACTATCAGTGGATGGGAATATCCTTTACCATCGAACATAAAACATTATTTTTTCTAGCTTCATACATGTATGATCAAACTTTAATTTTTTTTCTGATTTGTCAATCCTGTTTTTCTCCAGCTACTGACTGTTACCGTCAAATTGAACTTTAGCAATTTTATAGCAACATTACTTTGATCAAAAATTTACCATGAAATTATTGACGTGATACGACATTCCCCACCCTCCAATTACGAAAAAAACTTGGCCATTTTGTAATCCACCCATGGCCATATATGGCATATGACCATTCCTATAACTAATTTCTAAGACACTAGATTGAAAATTCTCTGATATGTTGTGATGATATATGAAACTTCTTCTTTTTCCATGTCTAAATAAAGTGGGGAAACATGAAGTCATTAAATGAACACACCCTCAGACCCTGGACTTAATTATCTGGTTTATGATAGGGGCCACACCTATGTATAATTACAACACTATATAAGCCCCAGTACAGGTACACTGGTCATGGGGTGGCAAATTATAGCCTTTTTAGTTACATTTTAAAAATATAAAGTTTGTAAACATCACTTTTTGACAATAGTAAAAGTCTCAAATGTCCAATTAGCAGTCGACTATTTACTTTTACTGTGTTTTGGAGTGATGTTACAAATATTTACCTGTTCATATTCTGGGGTTCCCCTAAGGAGATCACGATTAAATTCGATGGAAAACATGTCATAAAAAAGTGTTTATTGAATTATTTTTTTTACAATATCCATGGTAACACTATGATCTAAATCTACATTATTTTTTCAATACATATTAATACTTCTTTACAATATTGTTTGAAGTTTTGTACCTCGTGCAAAAATATGGCGGACCAAAATTTGACAACACAAGTAAACTTCAGGAAAAAAGACTTAACAACTCTTAAACATCGCCTGTTTGTTTACAATACTTACTGGAAACAATAGTTTTACCACTGCCTTGTGTGAAACCGTGAGAAAATATCCCAAAATCATGCAAAACAAAAGCAATGCAATACACAAATTTCGTATGGTATTTCTGTCCTATGGGCGAGGTTCTCTGTATACAGCTGTTCCATTCACCTTACATTCCATAAAAAATGTCGGTATTTAAAATACACTTTAAACAACAAGTATTGAGTATCAGAATTGTAAATTAATTATGAATATTACAAATTTAATATTACCTTTTCTAATACTTATGCTGAGAGATACATGTAATTTATATTTTTACCTTTGTAACACCAGTAATTGGAACAGCCGTCTAACCTTTCCCTTAGGTCACATGACGCATAAAGGTGAGACGACTCCCGTTTTCTGTCATTCATATAATTTTTGTAGCACAGAATCAAATGAAAGTGAAAGTTGCATTCACTACCTGTCAATCCGTGGTTTTGAAATAACCAGGTGATGGAAAATAGCAAAATTACATTGTTAAAAAAAAAAGTCAAACAAGAGAAAAGAGAAAGAAACAACATTTCTTCGAATGGGACATACAATGTATATGAAATTATTTAATTTCCTAAACATATCCACAAATACTCAGAAATAAGCAATTAATGATGTAATGTAGAATATCTAGTCAACCTATATGGTCTCGTTACGGATGTTACATAAGAACACCACAACCCATGAATTCCAGATTAGGTTCCAACAGGATACAAATCGTAAACACAGATAATAAGAAAGGCGTTCATAAAACTTTTATATGTAGAATCTGACAGTGTAAGCGTTATTGCTCAACAATAATAATGAACGGAATGTATTTTAGAGTGCGACTCATAAGATAATTTTTGTGGTAGGTTTAAGGTATTGTTGAACAAGAGAGCTTAACAGAAAGAATTCAAACAGTACTCATTTGATTGTCCGAGGTTGATACAAACAATTTAATGAACGATAATTATTTGCGAAAACGTCCAGTCTCTGAACATTACGGAGCTTATGATTTAACTTTCTCTATTGTTACGGATGTTATATCTCATGATTGAATGTTTTTTTTTTTTTTAGGTATTATGCACACAGATAAATGCTTGTGCATTTTCAGCCAAATTAAGAATAATGGTGTACCTGGTCCATGCTCCCAGTTTTTGGTGGAGTCCTAGTTGCTCTTTTACTTTTAGTTTTCTGTGTGTTTTCTTTCAGTTTCTGTATGTTGTTCGTTGTTTCTGTCTCCGTTTTCTTTGCTTCGTCTTCAAATGTCACTTGACTTTCGAGTTTTGGATATCGCTTTAACCGTGGCTACGTACCCTTTATTTCACTGGTACATGATTATTATATCGCTGGCAAGACTTATTTGAATTGTCCAAAAATGTTGTCTATATTCCCTGAAGCAAAAGTTGTTTTTGCTGTACACTTCTACAGCTTTTGTAACAACGACTTGTGACAGGCTAAACAAATGTATTTATGAAAACAGTTATGAAGTTATTAAAACTCCTTTTTGTTCTATACTACTGCATGTATACGAATATAATTTTTTTTTTTTCATTTCCAGATTCGTGACCTATAATAATTTTTCTAGACATATATATATATCCTGAATAAGACGAATAATTACTTACTGAAGGCTGTTTTTAATTTTTATTTTGTTTTTTAGATAAAATTTATTATATCAAAGGACTAACCGCTTATATATCGGTCCCACATGAAAGTTATTTTTAACGGACTGGGCTATCAGTAAATATCAGAAGACTGTAGTGGCAAAGTTTCATTGAAACACTATATTCGGGTCAGAGAAATAGATCTATCAGCAAATTTGACCATAATCACTCATGCGTAGGTCATGGGTAGGCCAACCATTCCAAATATTGCTGAACTGTATTGTATTATCGAAGAGAATGTAAATGAGCTTGAAAAAGCTTGTGTAGTTTTTTTGTTTTTTTTTGTTTTTTTTTTGCTGTAATAAAACCCATAAAACGGCTGTTGAATTCGGTTGTTTCGAATCATTTCCATTCCGTCAAAATTTTGTTATTTTCGTCTGCCAGATCACGTGATTTCGATGGAACTAAAGGCCCTGAGTTTCCGGTGTCAATGTACACAACAAAAACTCCAATCGATATGTGNGGTTTTTCCTTGAAGAAAAATCATTTCACTACGCAAATCAGTAGGCGATTTGTGTTCTATCGACATTTTGACAGGGGAAATAGCGGTTGAAGTGACAGGGGTAGTGGGAGTGAGTCCGGCCTTGTAGTATTTTAGGTACATAGTGAGCATATTTTTGACTCTACACAAGCGCCTGTGCCTATATGGTCATAATGGTGTCCTTCGAACTACAGTATAACTTCGAATATTTACACGATTTTTTTTATTATTGTATTTTCAAGATCTACGGGATAAATGTAGCCATAAATTATTTTCTTTCTTAACTAACAAATTCATGAAAACTTCCTTAAGTGACGATATACGCATAACTACCACGATAAATAAATTTGTCTCGATATGTTTACACATGCAATGACGTTTTTTTACTCCGATTGACCTTTGAACCATAATGGCGGCGGTAACGTGAAATTGGTCTATAGCGTAAACACCGGGAAGTCGCCTGCCTATTTGTTCAGACGTCAAGACACGAAAAAGACGGAACGTGGTCGGAATTGACATGATTCGAAACAACCGAATTCCTTCACAATATAAATTAATTATTTTTGTCACAGCCGAATTTGATTTTTCCAGTAATTCTTTTCATGATTTTTTTTCACATATACTTGGGGTACTGGTTGTGAAATTCTTCATAAGTTTTTATTACATAAATGATAAGAACTTATGTGTGTGTTGGGGGTTATTTTCATGGAGATGTGGGACAATTTCAAATGGGTTTTAGTAGGGTTTTAGGAGCTCCTCAGACTGGTAGTATTTCAGTGCATGTTTAATTATCATTTTCTCCCAATCCTATCTGGTGGGATGTGATTCTTCTGATGTCTTGCAACTGTTAAGTTAGTAGTCAATGGACATAAGTATTCCTGATTTCCAATTTCCCCCATTTATTTTCTATGTTATTTCATCTTTCTTCAAAAAAATATTTTGAAGCCATTTCTCAACCAATTTTCATTAAATATTCCCTTTATAAAGAAACTATTTGGAGTTTTGTTTTATATTTGTAATTCCCCTTCCGATTTTTGGTTTCTGAAACGCAATGGTACCGTTTAATTGCATCAAAATATGACATAAAAAATTTGGTTGAATATATAGGGAAAATGTGACGTAATCATTTTTATCTGTGATTAAAATAATTCTGAATACTCAGAAACTATTCGACAACAAACAAATACCAAATTATGAAAAAAAAAATTAAATACTTTTCCTTCAAACAGTGAAAATTTCATCAAAATTAATTGAAAAATGGCCTTAAAATAATTTTGTTGAAAAAAGATGAAATAACATAGAAAGTAATGGGGAACTTGTTTACTAATGCTTTCTAATTTGTATTTATACGGGTCTAAAGTTTCATAACATTATTTATTCAGACATCATTTTAGTACTTAAATTCGGCTTCATTTTCTCCGGAACCCGTTGCTGCATGTACCCTTAATGTTAGTCCCCCTCATGGCATTATAGTTTCATGTTATGCATACCATTTTATTACCTCTTATGCCCCATCTTCGCTAGCCACGGGTTACGATCTGCTCTACTCATCTTCACGAGTAGAGCGGATCGTAACCCTTGGCTAGCGAAGATGCGTATGCCCAGGGACACGGCATTATACAAAACAATTGCAGTATCCCGTTGTTTTGATTGCCAGCAGCCCATTAGCATGATCATCTGGTATTAAAATATGTGATAGTTTGTCGAACCCACTGCAATATGACGTCGTAGGAATACTTTGTAGGACAACATGCTCATTTAAAGACATTTTCGAAAAGTTGCTGTATTTTTATATGATTACAGCTTTTAATAGCGTCCATCATGCTATCCATCTTCAGCCTCCAATGAGTCAACGTTTTTTTCTCTCCATCAAATTAC
>MJUT01048230.1:427108-439514 GCA_002080005.1 Gigantidas platifrons | reverse complement strand
AGGTTCTATGTACGAGTCGGACGAGTCGGGCATGGCAATTCCACACCCCTGGGGTATATCACCTGTTAATTTTATTTTTACCTGTATATCGATATAAGTTGAATTGTCATGCATCGTAATCAACACATATAATCGTTTAACCTATTGACCAAATGATTGTTTACCTAACATACACCGTAATCATGTTAAGAATTATTGAAGTATAAACAAATTACAACATTTATTAATCCCAAATTTTCCGGAATTTGTCCGTAATGGATTTCGTGAAAGTGGAATTAGTGGTGTTTTGAAGGATTTTCTTGAAGATGAACTTCCGTTATCTACACTGACACGAGACTCGTAGTTACTATGATCTGTGATACCTTTACTTGTAAAGACAGTACATTAAGGCCATGCAAAGTTAATTACTTGGTTCTCAGGCCCTTTTTTGTCAAAATTGATGAGGGAGGGCGGCATTTTTTTTTATCCTTTTACTGCTGTAAAAAGTGATGAGGGAGGCATTTTTTCTTCTTTTTTTTGTGAAAAATATGGCAACGTATAAATCTTTTCATTACTTTATTGAAAATTTCAATTTTATTTCTTCAAGATGGTGGCAGAAACATCACAAGTGGTTAATTTTTATGGAAACGTCCAATCCGCTGGTCCCAACGTACCATTTTTTTATCTCCGTAAACAATTCCAATAAGGTACAAGCTTCGGAAAAGCCCCCTATTATGTTTCCTGGTAAAACTGGCAAACATTTGTGCCGAATTTGCACAGAAACGATTGACATTTTGTCTAAATGTCAAACGGAAACACGTTTTTTATTTATACATTGTCATAACGATGCTTTAAATCTCATTTAAGCATGATGCGTTTTAAAGCGTTTCACCGACCACGCGATATAAGAGAAAAACGGATGCGGTTGTTTTTTCCGTACGGACAGCGCTACCACATTTAAAATATTTTTTTTACTATTTTTGCAAAAAAATCGGCAATGCGGCGACGAATTTCCACATGCGGGTGGGCCTGAGAACCAAGAAATTAACTTTATATGGCCTAACTAACTTTTTATTTGTTTTTAATGTATGCATGTTTTATCGATGTAAATTAAACTATTAACTTCACTTTTTTTTATTTGATATCTATAGAGATCTAGTATATTGCACATTTTTGACACGTCAGAATGAACACGAGACAATACACAGAAAAAAAATCTCAATCTGTCGATCAAGCGCCAAAATTTTTATAACGAAATTATGTATCCGCCAAAATAAAAACCGCTAAAATTTATTGCATACCTTTTCTAGTCAAAACCGCGAAATTTTACACCCGCCAAAATAACCCGCTATACGGTATATCTGTTGTAAAAGCACCGTTATTGCTGATAACTATTATCATTAGCAGACTGTTAGGTTCTATCTGATAACTGACAATTATTAATGAAATAAATATTTTCCATTATGTAGCTTGAAATCTTTCTGTTTTCAGAATGACGATTTTGACAAGGGAGGCGGTCTACTAGACGCTACAGTTAATAGACTAAAAAGAATCACACGAGCTGGAGGACACAAACACATTTGTTATCTAATGATGTTCGGATTATTTGTTTTTTTCATTATTTGGATGGTAGTCAAGTTCAGATGATAAACATCTTTAAAAAAATTGAACGGTAAATGGTGCAATATGGACTGATACTAATTAAGGAACATGTGAAAATAGGTACAGTTGAAAATTATTGTGTCAAAGTCAAACAGACCAGTGATCATGATTTGACCTCAAATTAGCAGAGCGTTTGATTTTGTCTTAAATAGATAAACATATAATTAATGTGTTTTTTATACGAATGCATGATATCTGGACTTGAATTTATTCAAGGAAATGAATTATGAGAATTTTGATATTTCAAGCTTTGACTGTATTTAATACAGAATTTGAGCGGTAGAGGTTGTAACTAAGTTTTGAAGCAATGAAGAAGTTTAATTACCTATTAATTAAGGTCAAGACAAAGTTTATATCAGCCTGTTGAAAATTACATGTAGCATCATTGACAGAAATGTGATAAAACTTTGACTTAATCATCATGTTGAAAGAGGGAAATTACATGAATTCCTACTAGTCACAAAAAATCATTTTAAGATTTATTTTGAATTTTGAAAGTAGAGTTCCGAACTTGAATAATATCCTTAAAAATTTATATTCTCTTGACAATGAGACTTAATCACTCAGAAATGTTAGTTAATTAAATGCAATGTTATGGTTTGAAAATAATAAAAACCAAACTAGTATTTTAAAATGTCTGAAAATGTTATATGAAGTCCTATAAGGTGTACACTGGTTGTCAGCATATTATAAATACAGTACAACAGGACTCTGGATTCCTCCACCAATAACTGAAATAATGTTGAAAGTGGTGAAAAGTTATGAGGAAAAAGACAACTTTCACCTATTTTTATGAAACTGTGATATACAAAAAATCAAAAATGCAACAAGAAATGTCTAAGAATTATCCCCCTTTATTAAGTTGGGCAAGAGAAAAATGTTGTCTACAATTTCCCTTGTGGCTTATTATTTTATTTATTTATCTTGACTTAAGGAAATAGTTACAGACATAATATTTCTCATTGATAAATTGTGCTCTAGTATTTTTTTTTAAGTAGTTAATAATATACAGAAAAATATTTATAATAAAGTGTTATAATAGTATACATAAAGCAACACAACTAGTGGTACTTTGAGGGTCGTCGTGCTTGTGATCATATGGTAGTTTGGATTTACAAAGGTGTACTTGATACAGCATTATATGATGATGTTTGTCAGTGACTTGTGGCAGGTCTGTGGTTTTCACCGGGTAGTCCGGTTTCCTCCACCAATAAAACTGACCACCACAATATAGCATGAAATTTTAATGAAAGTGGTGTTAAACACCATAACCTTAACCCTAGTGGTACTTTGTATGTTATTGCATTAAATATTGTTGTGACTTCATGTCTGACCATTGAATATGTCTTATTTATTTAAATGCCAAAAGGGTAAATGGATTTTTTTTTCTTTAATTTGTTTACGTGACGGAAGTGAGTTGTAGAGAGTATATATACATGTACAGATGCATATTTTGTAGTTGTAAGGCCAAGGGAAAAATACCTGTGTTTCCGATAGCATTCTTAGAAAAAATACGGTAGGTAGGAAGGCAAGACTTTTTATTTTTCTTAGGTTATACGGTACAAGGATCAGAATTTAAGAGTTCTTGCCCAGACCAGAAATGGCATTAAAAACTTGGTGGGAGGCACTTAAAATTTACAGTTATGGAGTTTTAACGCCACTTTCAACAACATTTCAGTTGTATTGTAGTGGTCAGTTTTATTGGTGTAGGAAACTGGAGTGCCCAGAGAAAACCACTGACCTGTAGCAAGTCACTGACAAACTTTATCACATAATGTTGTATTGAGTACACCTCGCTTGAGCGGGATAAAAATTGAGGCCAGTAACTATATATAGCATTTGTGGAAACACAGGTATTTTTTGGTTCAAGCCAGATTTTGTAATTCACTATTACCAAAAAAAATTAGGAAGGCATGACTGATTTAATTTGTTTTTTTGTGTATATGGAAATGAGATACATGTATTTTATATTTGAATTCAATTGTCTTTTTATGTTTTTTTGTAATATTTTTTTTTTGGAAGAATAATCATAATGTATAATAATTTAATTTGAATGATATAAAAAAATGACCATAATTATGATTTTCAAAATTCAGGGTATAGATATAATCTTATTTCATTGTTGTACATTTTTATTTATTATAATCAAATGTGTAAATGGTGATGCTGCTGGTAAACTGGTAAATAGTCATTGAATCTATTACCAGTAACCATGGTAACCAAGTTTTAGTCTTAATCTTGTAATTTCATGTTATACAATGTATTGTTTGTTTTGATACCATTTAGTTTGATATGGCCATTAAATACCGAGTTATAATAATTCTCCATATTTTATCAGGCTGACAAAAAAGAATCGGGACACAAAGAAGCAAAAATGTGACTAAAATTATGTTAATAGAAGCAAAAATGTGACTAAAATTATGTTAATATTTATATATTGCATCTCTTTGTGAAAATATTTGTTATTTTGTTTATGACAGAAATGAATAAAAAATAAAAATTAAATAATTATGCTTTTACACTCTTATTTTTATATAAGTTACTCCCTTCTTGTTAAAGGGGTATCATCTGGCATATCAAGTATACAACATGCCGTGAGGGTGGGACACTTCAATGAGCACCATGTGTTTGGAGAATATCTTATTCCTTGTATTATTGAAGAAAACACACAGCATTTGAGACATTTTGATTAAAATCAGCTGTCTGTTTGGCTCCATTTACTACATACTACGTAAACGTAAACGTAAACGGAGCCAAACAGACAGCTGATTTTAATCAGATTGTGTTTCAGAGAAATTAATTGAATAATTTGTTCACACCACAATATAGCAAAAATACTACTAAAGTTGATGTTAAACACTTATCAATCAATAAATCAAGCAAAGCCTCTCATAAACAACAACAACTTGTTTAGAATGGACACTGGACATTTCCCATGTTTCGCTATATTGTGTTAAATATTATTTATATTTTTGTATGTGCTATTTTTGTTGACATTATTATATGTGTATTATTTGTAGGGAGATGACAGTCCATAAGTTGTGATAACTTTTTGTCAAATCCCATTGCTGTTTTATTTGCAATAAAATAATATTAGATTAAACTAAAACAACCGACCTACCACAAATCACTGACAAAAACATTATCACATAATGTTGTATCATACACCTTAATCTCCTTGAGATTAGGATTCCGAAGAAAAGTTTGTCTGTATCTTCAGAAAAATTTCTTTGGAATCCTAATCTCAACAATAAGTAACTTTTATATAAAAAAAGATTCACACTTCTGGAGGATGGAAGCATATATATGTCAGTGCTGTGCCAGCCTATAATTAGTGGTTCGCCTAATGAAGGTGGAATATACAGAGAAGGTAACAAGGCAACACCTCCACATGAGTCATCTTACATTAAACAACCAATCAATCACTTGTATATATTGTGAAGATAACAGACCTGATTGTAAATAAGAGTTAAAAAGCAAGAAATAGTAAATCTGTATACAATTATTAACATTTTTTTATATTTTGCCCATACTCATCAAGGATGTAATATGCTCTGTACATAGCAGCTTTTTTCTTACTAAGAATCTACAAATACATGTAATAGGTGTTTGATAGTAACACAGTGCTGGGACTATTATACTGTATAATAGTCCCAGCACAGTGGAAGCACGAGTAAATGTCGACATTTAGGATAATAATAACAACGGATGTTTGCAAAATTATGATCTTTGGCTCAAAATGACATAAACTGAAAGAGTTGTTCCTCTTTGTCTGATCTGACCTATATGTAACGTGTGTTTTTTAAGTAATGATTTGTTGGAACACTACATTGTGTAGATTTATGTGTGTTCTCATGCAAATTTACTTGTTTAACCAGAGTAATCAAATCTATTGTTTAAATCCAGCTTTTCATGACTGGTTCAATCAAATAGTGAGGGAGTGTTTGAGTAAAGTTTGAAGGTACCAAAGGGGTAATTAGAAGCTGTAAATCGAAGTAGGAGAAACAATACAATGGCGAATATAAAAAAGGACAACTCTCTAAACAACCTCGTCAGTAATTTTCTTTGCAAAATCGCACTAGTACTCTATTTCAGAATATTGTAGAATTTCAAACACCCGTACTCATCTTCGCATTTATTCAAACTGATTAACACTCTGCCATTTTCCGCTAGTCGTTAGAGTGGGGGGGGGGGGGGAGGGGCCTAGCTAAATAGTCTAGGGCATCTCTTCATCTAAATCCGGCAATGAATTTATATATGTGCTTTAGTCAACTAGCGGTATGAAAATTCACATCTCAACCCGTTGTTCATGTATGAGATTAATATTAGCCCCATCTCTATCCAAAAGTAATTTGCTCTCGCCCTTAAATAGCTGAAAAAGTGGGATACGGCATATGATTTTTCAGCATGTGTTGCTTTGATCAGCTGTATCAAAGCCGTCCTCAACCTGTTTGTCATGTACTAGCAGGGATCATCAGCATCTCATACAAAAGTATTTTTTGCCATCATGCAGAATTGGAATATGGACAGAGTCTGTTTGATTTGAAGTCGTGGTTATGTGTCCCAATTCAAGTTGAACGAAATCCATTTTTTTTTACCTGTGTTGTTTTAGTCAGCCATCTCAACCTGTTGTTTATGAATAAAGCAGGAATAATCAGCATCTTATCTAGAAATAATTTGCTCTCTTCATAATTAATATAGCTGCAAATTCAGCACAATTGCCGTTTAATGACTTTCGCCCACCCAACCGTATTCGTAAAATGGAATACCACTTCCTACACGTTCACTGACCAGCTGCTTAACCGAATTAAAGTCAATTTTATGGTATATGCAATCAATTATCTACTTTTTTATTTATTAAATGAATATGTTCAATTTTTGTACAGGGTATACGATATAACCTAGTTTTGGGATAGTTACGCTTAATAAACAGAGAAACGGTTTATGAAAAGCGTAAACTGTTCCAAACCCGGTTATACAATACAAGTATAACCTGTTCAAAAATTGAACATATTAATTATAATTTAATTTGTACAACAAAATTTACTGATTCCTCGAGTTTAATCCCGATTATTTCATAGGACTATTCGAATTTGTCGTCGGCGAATGAATATGTTGGCGACGTCACAATACCAACCAGGTTATGACGTGGCTCCAGCCAATCATATTGCAGTATTAAATTATATCAATATAAACACGATGCTTAATTGCTATGATTTACTTTACGTCATACAGAGTTTGTCTTCCGCATTCCAGTGTTTAACTATCCATTGAATTATGATGACGAGGCAAATATATATAAATATAGATATTCACTCATTTAATATTGACTTGATTTATTTCTAGCTTAGCTTAGCTTCTTTTTTTTTTTTTAATTTGAGAATTGTTTTTGTACATATACATATTACTAAAGGATTACTTCATTCCTAATTTTACCAACGAATAATATTTAGCCCTACCAGGATATTCATAATCTAATCGATATCATACAAATGTATATACATGTACTATGTATTGAGGCTTCCTTGTGACAAACACGAAGTAAAGTTAACCAGGAACACAACCATATCTATACGCCATAGGTAAACGTCGAGATGAAAATCCCCAAAAGAAAGTTCAAGCTTCAAACAATTACATAGCATGTTTTACTTCACATACTTTACTCAATCACAACTCTTGCAACATCTGCTGTTTGATAAACACGAATACTAACAGACACACTAAAACTGGAGAAAGGTAAGCTCAAATTACAAATTCTGAATATTGTTAATGTTAAAATTAATGTGAACAGTAAAAAAAATACAATCCGAATATAGAGAAAAAGAGAAAACATAATTTAGTCATCTTATCCTGCACCGTGTACGATACCCGTCATATGGAATGACGACTGGAACATAACTCAACGCGGAAATCGTGGTAAACCGAATAGACTTTAAAAAAAAATTAACAATCAAATACAATAGAAAACAAATCGGTTTGACGAAGCCGATATCGTTTTTATGAACAAAATGCTCGTTAGTGCTGTGGTGTTTAACGCCACTTTCAACAATATTTCAGTTATATCGTTGTGGTCAGTTTTGTTGATGGAGGAAACCTGAGTGCCCGGATAAACCATCGATCTGCGGCAAGTCACTGAAAAACGTTATCACATAATGTTGTATCGCGTACAACTCGCCATGAGCGAGATTCGCACTCACAACGTTAATGGTGATATGCATTGATTACATATGTAGTTGTAAATCCAACTACCATACAATCACGACCACAGTGGCCCCTGTACATGTCGTGTCTTGTATTGCTTGTTGTATAATGTACAGCATACGATTGGTGCAAAACTACGGTATTGAGGATGAATTCCATTGCATTTTCATAGCAATCGTTTATTAAATGTGTTTAAAGCATTAGTTTCTCTGGCAACGGATGCATAATCTCTACAAAATGGGAACATTACATTATACTTTATACGAAAACTACAATAGGAAAATAACTTGATCTTACTGATAATGCTAGTATGGTCTTGTTGTATTGATACAATGAAGAAGAGAACGCAACGGCTGTGTAACGGACAACATTTTCGTATCGAATGTGTTAGATTGTGGGTTCGAACCAGGTGGAGTAAAACCAAATATGGACTATGAAGTTGGGGACCGTTGCACGACGGTTGACACTAGTGGAACAGGAACTGCTTACCAAAATCTGCTGACTCAGAATTTACGATCTTGCACCTCTCCCGGTGTTAGACCCTATACTATATGTCTACCCGTGGACTGTTGCTTCGGTTAGCTAGCACTATGTAAAATTTAACCAAGCGTGTTGGTCTAGTTTAAAGCGGTCATCATCATCATCATCATCATCATCATATCATCATCATCATCATCATCATCATCATCATATCGTAATGTAACTTGTTCTCGTCATAGTATAGCTGAAATATTGCTTACACCCACTAGGCCTATAATAATAAAATAAAATAAAAACAGTTTGGAAACAGTTAACCAATGGAGTAGGAAAATCTAATCCTGAACGAATACATCATAATATAAATAGCTGATTAGGCTTATGGTGTTTAACGCCACTTTCAACAATAATTCAGCTACTACCATCAATTATATCTACATACCAAGTAATTATAGTTTGTAATCTATTATTTGGCATAATTTTACTAAGACGTGACATTATGGTCCATAAAATTAGATCAAACTCGCCATTTTTTTTTTTTTTTTTTTTATTATTGAACGCCTGTAGAAGCCAGAAAAATGAGCGGTCATGTATGTGTGTGTAAGGGTTATCGTTTTGACACGGTTGCTACAAGTTCTTTATTAGATTGGATGTGGAAATGTTTCAACGGTGTGGTATTTTTTGTTTCAGACTTTATATTTAGTATAAATGTTAGAAGCACTATGGATTAATTTGAAGAAAAAAAAGCTAAGTTGCAGCAAACAAATTGGTTTGTGATATTATCATCAACTCGCTATTATATGGCAACAATTTGGCTTATAACCGATTCTTCCATACAGTGTAATAGATTAAGGCAATTTGAAAGTAATAAAATGAAAATTAAAAAATATCACACCGTCGTAACATATCCATTTTAAGGTGAAACCATACACTTCAGGTAAAATTTGATCTGCTCGTTTAATTTTCTTATTTTTTTGGCAGTGTGTTTGAATGATACATTCACTGTAATTAATTTCAAAATTTTAACAAATTCCAACCAAGACTCAGAGCTATAAATTCACAAGCCACATATCAGCTTTTTTCTCTGTGGTTTTGATCACCAAGATGCTTGAAATCTGCATACAAGCATCATATGATCAAAACGTTCAACTGATTTTAAAGAGTTATCTCCCTGTAGTGTATGGTACCCCCTTAAATTCAATGAAAATCGTAGAAAGACACAAATACACGACCGCTTGATACAGGCACTTCAATAAAATATGGCGGAGTTAATCTAGTTTCATACATCCGAAGTTCTATTGTTACTGCCGGCGACTATTTTGGATAAAACGGCGATAATCTTGGACAATATTTTTAACAGGAATCCTCCAAAGTGTGTCTGCGTATGCGATTTAAACGGGAAACAAATAAGTTTAAAAAAAAACTTACAGACGGTGGACGACGACAGACACAAAGTGTAACATCAATTTCAACAATACTACACGGAAATGAATGGTAACTAACTTAAAACATTTTATTGTCTAAAAATATCATACAACAAATTTAATCGGTTTAACATACATTACTAGGTTATACTGCTAGATGGACGAGTTTTCACCCAGATCACTGGACAAGCACAGATGTATCCGAATGGCTTGAATACGTCTGTAGACTGCACTCAATCCCCACAGAGGATATTACAGATCTGAGAGATTCATTTATAACTGTTGATGGTCAAACTCTCATCAGTCTTGATGTTGAAGATTTCCAACAAAGGACGACAAAATATGGCGAGTTTTTGAGAGATATTTTTAAAACAATGTGCTCAGATGGTATGTTTGTTTATCTTGGTTAACAATTTAGAATTAACCTAGTTAAATACAATATTCATTTTATGTAGAACAAATTATTTTAAACTAATTTCATGAAAAAAAAAATACCATTGTTTCTTTTAAAATTTGAAGAGCAGCAATTTGAAGATAGACAATTTGTTTATTAACTTTGAATTGAAACCATACGTGTTATGTTTGATATTATCTTACAATTGAGAAAATGAAATCGACTACATCAATAAAAAAGGATATGGATGTATATGAACATGAGATGCTATCCAACATTACACCTGGACACATATTAAAGTAAAGGAATAGTTGTATGTCATTGTTCCCATCGTGTTGAGTTTTTTGTTTTGTTTGTCTTAGTGTTGTATCTGGTACCTACTGTTACCTTTTTCTCTTGGTAGCTCTTTCTTGATTGCCTCATTCGGTTGTGTCTTACATTTATTTAGTCAAGGTAATCTTTAAAAGATTTGTTTTTGTACTTTGGACCTATCGGATTAGTCAGTTAATATTTTAGTCTATTAGGGGCTATCATTCACCTTGAGTTAAAAAGGATTAAATTCGTTTTCGGCACTGTCATCGCTGACACTTACAGTAAAACGATATATACCCATTACATATATAGTGTGGTGGTACAAGACTATGTATCAGGTCTTGCCTGTTGTGTGAACCAGTATCACTACGGGTCGCGATAGCGACGAGTTGTGATGCGGTTAGTTCACGCAACAGGCAAGACCTGATACAAAGTCTTGTACCAACACACTATTTATGTAATAAATTTATCTAACATTTCAATAAAAACAAATTTTAAACAAATAACAAGGATCGAATTAATATTTACAACCCTTTTTTGACAATACTCGCAGAAAGACTACTTTTTGTGAATGACATCACGTTATTTGTTGACGTTCTTTCACCAATGTCGAATTACTGTTCAATCACTTTCAGTGTCACTGTACAATCCGACAACGCTTTTAAAAAAGAAATGTGGACCTTACAGTTGCCGAGAATATTGATACTATGTCTTTACATTGCCTACATTGATGTGTTTTTCGCCGGATTCCAATGAAATGACGTCATGACAAAGGAGTTCGGCAGAGAACATCTCGTGCAACGTCGTGCCATGTGCAGTGTGGTGATACAACATCTTGTATCAGACACCTTGCATCAGACATATTACTTTCGTTAATTTCAAAGGAAAACGTACATAATGTTAGATAAAAAGGGTTATGTTTATACATATCGAAATTGATATGAGAAATAACGTTCGTGGGAGCTTTGTTATTATTATTATATCGTCTTACTAAACATATTATTAAATCAAAGCTGGTCGTTGAACCGACCCTTTCCTCATTCACGCCATATCGCCGAGTTTGTAACTAGACTAACACGAGGGGTGTCACCTGAGCTCATCCCCGGTTTGTAGTGGGGTTCGTGTTACTCGATCTTTAGTATTCTTCGTAGTGTTTTGTAGATCGTTGTTTGTCCTTGTGTCCCCTTTCTTTTGACCATTGTGTTGTCTGTCCTTCTTCGATTTACGGAGTCTGATTACACCTTTGTTATCTTCAAACTGTTCCATATTCACCACATCTATAGCTGTTTTTTGATGACTCGGAACGTCTTGACACAATTTAGGTATGAAAGAGTAAAGTCTATAATCTCGAGTTTCACGTTTTGTTGTTGTAATTTTGGCACTGATTCAAATTTGTTTGGATGTACAATTGGTAAACTGTATGTGCTATTTAGATTAATATAGCGGTCAGAGGAGAGGATTGGGATCCCCATAACCAGTTAAGCCCAGCCACATGTTTCTGCCAGGAAGTAGATTTCCAACATCATATATGGGTCATTTTAAAAAAATGTCGCCTTTTCTGTCCACCTATGTTAAAAAAATATTTTGATACGAAAGCATTAATTTTTCGTGTTTAAACAAAAGTTCGCATTATTTTCGAGTCGGCACATCTAAAATGAATACGATTTACTCCTATTAACCCAAAATGAAATAATTTTGAAGCTCATTTTTTGTGCAATTTATGTGTGTCCGGGATGAGGGTGTCATGTTTGCACTTAATTTTTCAATGATTTTTAGTATGTTTTCAGATTGGGAAAATGAATTATTTGAATCGTTTTTAAATGAATTTTAACAAGAAAGTAAATTCTTGAAGTTATTTTTGCATTTATTTATAAAAAAAAACAAAATTATGCTTGTGTCCACGAAATGCATGTCTATCCTGTTACCGATACAAGATCCACACAACAATGATTTCTCC
>MJUT01048230.1:398288-426971 GCA_002080005.1 Gigantidas platifrons | reverse complement strand
GTTAGAAGACAAGGGAACAAAATTATAACAAGAAAAGTGAATAAAAATGAGAGCGTACTCTTTTAAAATGTCTATCCTGTTACCAACAAATTTATACCTAAAAATTATATCCTTAAAATGGCCCCTAACTGTTTGGAAACAAAGAACACTAAAACAAAAAAGCAAACACCGATTTACGAGGAGCCGTTATTTCATTACAACATCAATAAACATATAAATTTGTCTATCCTGTTACTGTCTATCCTGTTACCCTCATGAATAAAGTAACAGGATAGGCTGATTTATCTGCGAATATAATCAAATAGTTGAAAGTGTGTTATGATATGTACTTTAATTACAAGGTGTGGAACATTTCATACTTCACCAAAAAAGCAAACAGAGGTTTACGGGAGCAGTTATTTCACTACAGCATCAATAAACATATAAATTTGTCTATCCTGTTACCATGTAAAGTAACAGGATAGACTGATTTGGTAACAGGATATATAAATGTCCGTTCCTGTTACCATAAACAATATCGTTTTACTAAACTTATATGTAACAAAGGCACTTCATATTAGATTGATTCAAAAGACAAATATAAACTGAATGTTAGTACGTGCTTCAATTTGATTTGTATTGCCTGTAGTCGTTTTTACAGCAATCAAAAATCTATGTTCAGTCGTTTTTTTCAGGACGCAATATTAAGTACATATTTATTTTGTTACTGCAAAGAAATTAGATATTTTTTAATTGTTTTCTGAAAGGACACTAACATATCTTTGAGAAATAAGTTACATATTTTACACATTTTGTCTATTAATAGTCAAAAAGCTCTCTTGACTTTGGTAACAGGATAGACAAAATAATGCACCATCTGTCGAAAATTTGTCAATAAAATTTTCATATAATTGCATTAAGATTGCATATTTTAGTATGTTGTTCAAGAAGTATCATTTGTTTTGTTCATTTAATAAATATGATGTTTTAAGCAAATTGGTTTTTTTCAACTTTGCAATTTCAAAAGGATACATTTTTTGAAAATGACCCATATATTGCGAGATACTTTATATGTTCAATGATTTGAGGTGAGATGTAGTTGTTCGTATTGTTGATATTGGCAGAATTGTTGACCGCCACTTTTTATACTGTATTTTCCTTAAGAATCCGTAATATTGTATTATTATTTCAGTACCTGGATATGCTCGTTCATTTGGCACAGCTCCATCTTGCTCTCCCATCCAGGAAACGGACACACAAACATTGTTATTACAGGGGCAATCAAATCCTACTGAGACTTTAGAGTCCTCTTTTTTACCAACTGCTGCTAGGCAAAAGACTAGATACGGTAATACATTCAATGAATTTTAATATGTATTTATAATATTTTGCTTGTGTTCAGCAATAGTAAGTCTAAAGACACTCAGTGAACAAATAGTTATTTATAATATTTTGCTTGCGTTCAACCAGACAGACATGCTATAGTAAACCTGGAGAAAAACAGCGACCTCGATACAATACCAACTAGTAAAACATGCATGATTAATAGCAACGAAACAAGTTGCAAATTATGATCTATCCTGCAATTGAGTAATTTTGAATACTAATAAAGAGGGTCAACGAAACTTCAGTGTTATGAATTAGGTCATGGACATAGTAAAAAAATTCTGGTACCTGATTCATATGAACCGACAGAAAGAAACAGTAACAGTATAAGCGCTAACGTGAAGACGTTTAGAACGACGCTTGTTTCAATTATTTTCAGACAATTTGGCAGGTGTTTTGGAATTTTCTATATTACAGTATAAACACAATATACGTGTATTGTATAATATGAGTAGGCATGGCCTATAGAGAGGACTTTAGTATTTGAAATTAAATGATACTATAAATACCTTTATTAATAAGGTAGAGCAACGGCAAGAAGTAATAATAACAGTATATCACGCGGATGCAGAAGAGGGCACCCTCGGAAACGATGTTTACCTTAGCGACTGGGACCTCCGCTAGGTGTCGCCCCCGATGGAATGAATGGAAAAAAATGTTAACATGTTAATTTTAGGAATACAAATAACCTTGGACGGGAATTGTGCTTGGTAGCGGCAGGGAATTATAAAACAAGTTTTAGTATAATTCCCTGGTAGCGAATACCAAGGACGTATATCTTATTATACGTCCTTGCCACAGGCACTTGTTTCTGTAAAAAATATATACCATATACCTAATATTATACCAAGGTACTTAACTTTCAATTTTGATTGCAACTACCACCGCGACAATTTCGCTATTTTTCGCCTCAACGGACGTCAGGATGGCATCGAGCCTATAATCACCTTATTCTACAATAATTTATCTACAAAATGATGTATAACATGACTGCCTTTGCTGAACCTCAGCAGTTTAATAGAGCATAACACCTACGTCTTGTCCAGACATCAGGGAAAACAGTCGTCAGATGGAAATATCGGCCGCAGTGAATGTATAATTACAAAAAAATATTTCAATAAATCTGTTATTATTATCAAAGAACAATTAATGAATTCTAAAATTGATGCAATCAAAATTACATGGAAAAGTTCTTCTATTTAATTATAATCTGCTAATTAACGTTTCACTTTTCCACGATGTAAGGGTTTATATTTTTATACTATCATGTCAACCAATCAAAATGCTTACCTTGCATTCACTGCGGTCGATATTTCCATCTGACGACTGTTTTCCCTGATGTCTGGACAAGACGTAGGTGTTATGCTCTATTACACTGCTGAGGTTGATAGATTTTATTTGATCAAATATCAACATACAAGCAATTCAAAATACAATACAATATAAAAATATCATACATGTTATAACTTACTAAAATCATATATTCTTAAAAATGTGTTGATATCTAATCTGGATAGCCCATAAAAGCCGCATGGCTTATTTCCAATGGGGTCCATTTATGTAACATTCTTAAAAATAATATAATATACTAATAAGACTTCATGACTTTGGCAGGTTTTGTAAAAATTCTATTAAATATAAAATAACAATAAAACTGACTAGACCATTCCTGTTTTCAATAAAAAATATATTTACTATCATAGTCGTTGCCTTCCTTTACCGACAGAAAATCTTTGACAGCGGATTTAAAAGAATGAAGATTTTGGTTACTCTTTAAATCATTTGGCAACATATTCCAATCTTTTATAGCATTATAATAAAAGGATAAAGTCTGTTGCCCTTTAACAGGTGGTACGAAAAAATTATATTCACTGGATCTCGTTGAATAAGTGTGGCAATCTTTGATCTTAGTGAAATTGCTATGCATATAGTAAGGGCTTTTGTTATAGTATATTTTGTGTACGTGGTTGAGTCTTAGTTGTTTGACTCTATTTTCTACGTTCAAAAAGTCAATACTATTTAAAATATTATTGTTCAGCAAAGGCAGTCATGTTATACATCATTTTGTAGATAAATTATTGTAGAATAAGGTGATTATAGGCTCGATGCCATCCTGACGTCCGTTGAGGCGAAAAATAGCGAAATTGTCGCGGTGGTAGTTGCAATCAAAATTGAAAGTTAAGTACCTTGGTATAATATTAGGTATATGGTATATATTTTTTACAGAAACAAGTGCCTGTGGTCCTTGCGGATACGAAAACTGTCCGGAGTTTGGATACAGACTCAGTTGCAAATGAAATAGATGTCATTTTGAAATTTATTGAGTTGGGAATGAAAATACATTGAAATTTTATTTAACAAAAACAAATCAAAGTAACTATTATTTAAATCTTGTTCATGAAAGTAATTTACTTTCGTATCTAAGCTGGCTTACACACCCGGGTTTCATGGAGTCACTACCGAAGCTAATCATTTCGTACCATAACCATTTCGTACCATACCTTTCCGTACTGGTCATAATGTATCGATCTGTATATGGTACGAAATGATAATAATGTGCCGATCTGCCTTTGGTACGACTGTATCAATTTGCATTTGGTGCGAAATGGTAATAATGTATCGATCTGCACATGGTACGACATGGTTTGCACTGTAGTGCGAAATGGAATATACGAAATGGATATGGTACGAAATTACTATTATTCGTCAGCGCCCCAACATTTAAATCTCGGCGTCGCGAGAAACAAAGCATCAGTAGGTTGTCTACGCGGGGGGTTCAACCGACGTGGTCTACAGTAATGAGGACTAAAGTCCTCTATTAATAAATATAAAATTAATTTGCACTCGCTGAAAATCAGGCTAGAAAAGTTAGCTAAAGGCTCGCTTTCCTACCCATTTCTAAGGCTCGTACAACTAAATTATATATTTTTCTGTACGCAAACTTGAATGTAGCTCTCGATATACCTGAAATATTGTTGAAAGTAGAGTTAAACACCATTAAACAAACTTGATTGTAACTTACAGATGACGTTGACAGTGACAATTTGTTTCGTAATATGTCAAATTATTTACACAGAAAACGGTAGATAACAAGCGAATATCACCCTTCTCTTGTGATCTTAATTATCACTACGGTTGACAGATATAAGAAAATATCCATAAAAATATAGAAGAAGGCAACATTTTAAACCTGATTTCAAAATATTTATAAGCAGATTAAATAGCAGACCATATGTTGATAAAAGGTGATTATTTTGAATAGCAATTATTCAAATCCCATGTTTCCCGTATATTTACCCTTTTCATGTACATACAATGTAGTTGTTCCAATTTCCCACATCTATATATAACTTTCATGTACATCTTAATTATAGTTTTCCGTTGCTTAATCTTCTTCATATACATCAGTTTTCCTACGCCGTGCTTTACTAGATTTTCTTTCTCATTTTTATGTCTTTGTAAATTGATGCCATTCCGAATCAACCCTGCCGTATTGCTCAATGTTAAGTTGTCTGTGTAGTCTTGTGTAGATGCTTGTTTGTTCTTTTGTTCTTTTTCTTTTGGTCATTGTATTGTCTGTCCTTCTTTTGGTCATTGTATTGTCTGTCCTTCTTTTGGTCATTGTATTGTCTGTCCTTCTTTTGGTCATTGTATTGTCTGTTCTTCGAGTTATGGCGTTTTATTACCATTTGGTGTCTGCAAACGTTTCTCTTTCTATATGCAAATCTTTCATACTTCGCTTTCATTGTTTGCATACCCAGGTTTCACAAGATGATGCATTCATTGACAAGCGAAGTGTACTCGATACAACATTATGTGATAAAGTTTGGCAGTGACTTGCGGCAGGTCGGTGGTTTACTCCGGTTTTCTCCATCAATAAAACTTCCCGCTACGATATAACTGAGGTATTGTTGAAAGTAGTGTTAAACACCATAACCCTAACCCTGCATTCCTTGATGTGCACATCGGTATCATAATTTTTAACTTTCACATTTACAGATGATAACACACCTCTACAAGATAATTCTCTCTGGTCTAAGCAACATCCAGACAAGTGGAATTCGGGCGACGTAATGGCTGTTATGAAATATATCTGTAACATACAAAAGATTCCACAAGAACGACATACATTTATTCTACAACAATTCGCTAATATTAACGGTAATGAACTTGTTAAAATGCAAAAACATGAATTCCGGGAAAAGGTACCAATGGAAGGTGACATGATTTTTCATGTTCTCAAGACAATGTTTAATATAAAATAAACAGCAAAAAAAATAATCATACTTCGTCTTTAAATATTTCATTTCTGACACCGACTTTTCGGTGTATGGAACAGGCTGTTTTAATGTCACAAGATCATTTATGTAGGTGTTTAATTACATTCAAAGCAGCTGTGCTCCTTTTCAACAAGCCATTGTTTTAAATATAAAACAAATTAAAAAAGTATTTTACTCCTACATCTGCTATTAGATTTAAGCGACATTTTCCGAATAGGTAATCTTATATTTACGTTATATAATGTATTTGTAGTTTGTTTCATAAACAAAAACGAAAGATTTGAAGATAGAAAAGGGGTAGGGTAATCAGAAGCCGTATATCGAAGAAGAACAGAAGATATAACGATCAAGCAAGAGAAAAAGGACAAATGATGATCTGCAAAACACTGCGGAGAAAGATAAAGATTGAGAGACACGAACCTCCCACTAACCTCAGTGCTCGGGGAGGGTACGCAGTCCCTGCGTCATTATTGACGAACGTCGTGTTACTACTGGTACAAAGCCGATGAGGAAATGACTGGACTGTGTTTAAGCTAGAAAATCTAATTTCTAGTAACATTAAATGTTTGTTATATCATTCGTACTAAGCTTCAGAAACTTACGGTATTAAAATCACACACGCACACACGCACGTACGCACGCACACAGCCACATGATTAAACGGTTAAAGATGAATGAATAGTTAGCCGACATGATCTCAAACAAGATAAGGTAGATGTTAGTGTATCGCCAATAAAGGTTTAACAGTGATTGTTGTTTAACGCCAACTCATCAATTTTTCAGCTATATCATGGCGAGAACAAGTTAATTTTCAATGAAATGTTGATGGTGTCCGCTTTATACTACATCAACACGCTTGGTTGGATTTTTATATTTCTAGTTCACCGAAGCAACAGTCCACGAATAGACATGTCGCACCACTCGGAAGCATTATCCTGATTCTAACATAGACGTGTCGCACCACTCGGAAGCATTATCCTGATTCTAACCAGTCTTTGCTGTTTCTCTTTAATGGCGTGTGCTTAGTGGAGAAGCAGCAAACACCAATTTCATAGTCTTTGGTTTAACCCGATCGGGGTTCAAACCCGTGATCTACCGCACATGGCGATCACACTAGTCATTACACAACCGACGCGGTTAAAACTTTAAGACAAATACAACAAACATATAATTATCTTTGATTATATTGTAAGATATGTTCTTTCGACCAATTTTAATATTACGGAAAACATAATTGGTTATAATAAACAACTTCAACTGCCTCACCTTTTGACATATTACCTCAAATTTGACAGCAATGGCCATTTTATGATCAGATTATATAGCAAAAGAGACGATCTAAATTTTACCATTTTAAAATTTCCACCCTTTGATAGTAACATACCAACCGCTTCCGCATTCATAATTTATATACACTTCTCATAAGCTAAGATCGAGCTGAAAGGTTGTGATCAGCATTTTTAGAACTTCACCGTCTTTTGAATACTAAATTATTATGTCAAGTGCAAAATGTTTTTCAGAAAATATCAATACCTTGTTGAAAAATATTCTGCTACTTGCGTGCAGACGACAGTTATATTTTGGTTCAATGTTGTCTACTGTTTTATTAATTATGCATTACAATGGCTTCGTATACAACCTAATATGAAAATAGGTATTGAAGCCATCGACTCTCGTTTATAGAACTAGTTAGTTTTATACATATGAGAATGTTTGCGCAACGAAAAAATATATTATATATTAATTTCAAGATCCTTTACAATAACGCCGCTCACCCAAATATATGTGGAAACACCTGCATAACCGCATTATTTCAACAAGAGAGGTAGTTTGGGCTCGTAAGACTATTTTAACCCCATCACATGTTTAAGTGCTTGTGACAAGCCAGGGGAGTGAGCGGTCATGTATGTGTGCTATGAGTATCAATGTCTCTATGATTACATATATTAGGATTAAATTTCAAGATAAGGACACAACGTTATTTTTTGCAACGCTACTCAAACAGTTATTTGTAAGGGCTGGCATTTTACTCACATGTGGAATACATTTGCCAGACGGCATCCTTTCACTATGAGGGTAAGCTTTGACCCATAAAACTAGTTTAGCCCTGCCCCTTTATATTGAAGTGCCTGTACCAAGCCAGGAACATGGCCGATCATGAGTATTTGTGTTAGGGGTATCAAATTTGACTCGGTTTCTTTAAAATATAGAAAATATCTAACCTGTGTAATTGACATGACAAGATAAAGGGAAGTAATTGAGACAATAAATAAGTAATGTTCCGATAACTACAAAATCAAAATTACTCAACATGTTAGTACTTAAAATTAAAGTAATTAATGACGATAAAATTTAATAAGTTTAATAAATATATATCTTTTGAATTTATCAAACTGAAAAGTCCTCCTTCAACATCCCTCAATTTATTTTTGGTGTGCCTGCCATTACTTAGACCACTTGGAATTAAAATTACTTCTTTAAGTAGTATTTGATGTAGCTACAGAGTATGCAATATATGCTCCTATCTCCTCTCTGCATTTCTAGAAATACAACTATGTCAGCCTTGAAGAAGAGTTTGAAGTGGTAATCAGAATCTATAAATCGAAGAAGGACAGATAACACAATGGCCAAAAGTTAGAAGATACTAAAGTGGTAATCAGAATCTGTAAATCGAAGAAGGACAGATAACACAATGGTCAAAAGAAAAAAGGACAAACAACGATCTGCAAAACACTACCCAAAATATTATAGATAAATCATCACGAACGCCACTAATCCTGGGGATGAACTTATGTGCTCCGGAAGGGTAGCATTTCCTGCTCCACTAGTGGCACACGTCGTGTTACCCTAGTTACACACCCTGTGATAATAAAGAATGAGGAAAAGACTGGGAAGAGGAACATATCCGTAGGTTTCAACAAACAACATCACAAGTATCACAGCTCGTCGTATTGTCATCTCTGCTAGACTAGCGATAATGTATCTTATGACGTCATAAGTATATAATAGCCAATCAGAACGATGACATGTCTATTGCTGTGTATGTGCTAACAATCTAGTGTGAAGTAATCTGTTATTGGAAATGATATTTAACTTGATCGCTATTTTGCGGTGTTTTCCTTTGATCTTTCTATCTGAGAATTTCCCATCTCACGCTA
The DNA here is from genome assembly GCA_002080005.1 of Gigantidas platifrons. Taxonomy (NCBI): domain Eukaryota; kingdom Metazoa; phylum Mollusca; class Bivalvia; order Mytilida; family Modiolidae; genus Gigantidas; species Gigantidas platifrons. Next base: position 418,168 of record MJUT01048230.1, on the reverse strand, counting down.
GTAGAGTGAGATGGAAAATTATCGCCAGTAACTAAGCGTTGTCAAGGACGCATGTACGTAGTATTATTGCTGTTTTCTAATTTGACGTTATAACTTAGTGACGTCACATTGCCAAATCCTTGATAATAAGTGATTAACGATATAAAATAGTAATTGTGTAAAACAAATGTCAGTATTTCAACAAAAATTATTTAATTATGAATACAAAATAGCGATAAAATAATTAACGATGTTTTTTAAAACTCGAGGACGTTTCTCAGTCATCTCTCATCTCAGGGCTTCTCCCTTCGATGAGAGATGACTGAGAAAAGTCCTCTCGTTTTAAAAAACATCGTTAATCACTTAGTACCACACAACATGATTGTACTTCCGTCATTCACAAATGACCTTGTCATATAACCAGGTTGACAATATTTGATTGAAAGGTGGAATACAATTAAAACAATAATATCTGTAATTTAAATGTTCTAAAGTACGCCACTATAATTAATGGGGAAAAATAACATCCTAACGAGGTGTATACCGGGTATATGCGGAATTTGTCGAAAGGAATTTCCAGACTGTATTTTAAAAAACAACACGTTGGTCAGTTTGTGTTTATCTACAATGACGTGGGCTCAGTCTATGTACATGTGGGTGCTTTACTTATCTGTTCTAATAAGGATATTTGATATATACTTAGAAATAACTAAGCTTTAACCCGGATGTCGTAAATGTTTCAGATACCACTGACCACTTTGAAGTATTCGGCAGCACAAAATTATTTTCTTTTATAAGTTTGCAAGAATAAGGGTAGTGTGATTCCCGGTACAATTTCGGTGAAAAAATGGCCGAGTGCAAGAATGATTTCTTTACGAACACATTCTTTCTTCTGTCGCCTTTATATATATATCTCCACTGATTTCGTCACATGAAATATAATTTTGTGTTTATTTCTGATGTGAAGAATTTAATTTGGACACATTATAATAATTTACCTTTGTGTTGAATAACTATAGTAAAACAGTCAGTCCGTTGTTCCCAAATATGTAATTTTGATCCAACTCTTCGATTTACAATGTGTGTCTAGAAATACAACCACGTCAGTTTTGAAGAAGAGCTTGAAGATATCCAATTGGTCAGAAGTCGTCAATCGAAGAAGCACAGATAACACAAAGGGAAGAGGACAAAAATGAGAAACTACGATCTACAAAGCACTACACAGAAAACTAAAGATCGAGCAACACGAGCCCAACTTAAAGCCGGGGATGAACTCAGGTACTACGGAAGGGTATTCAGTTCCTGCTTCACTAGTGGCACGCATCATGATTCTCTGGTGGCAAACTGTGTGATAGGTCATGAATGGGGAATAGAACAGGAAGTGTTTGCGACAAAGGAACATATCCGTGGTCTCGCCAACAACATCACAAATATCACAGCTCGTCGCATTCGTATCACTGCTATTTATATAGTAGTTACTTATGTATAGGGCATTATCGTGATTTATAGACTGCCCAAGGGACAGTAGTATTGACTGAAACAGTGATAATGCCTGAGCCGCTGGCGAGGGCATTATCAGTGTTGAAGTCAATACTACTGTCCCAATGGCAGTTTATCTATCATGATAATGCCCTATACATAAGTAACTATTATTTTTATTTCATTGGATGCAATAAGACTTTCTAAATAATTTTGCTCATTTTAGTACAATGTTGGCTTACATTGATAACTGCACGATCTCCGTTGCCATTTTGAAAAAGGGACGTCGCAACTCTAACACCTCGAGCGGTCATTAACATGATAATGACTGGTGAATTTCTTTAATGCATGTCACATGACCATCTCTACACCAATGAAAGAGTCGAATTTAGAACTGATATGAAATAATCTAGCGATAATGTCTCTTACGACGTCATAAGTATATCATATCCAATCAGAACGACGACATGTTTGTTGTTGTGTAGATGCTAACAATATAGTGTGAAATAATCTATTATTGGAAATGATATTTAACTGTACCACTCAACTTGATTGTAGTTCATTAACGTTTCAGATCAGATATCACTTACCACTATAAAGCATTCTGCAGCACAAACAATTTATCTTTTTATGAAGTTAGCAAGAATTCGCGTAATGTGACTCCCGGCACAATTTCGATGAAAAAATGGTCGAGTTGTCTGTCTTTCAATGCAAGAATGATGTCTTTACGAACAATTTGTTCTTTTGTCGACTTAAGTGCTGTACTTCATGTTGTTCGTTACGTCATCCTATATATATATCTGCACTGATTTCGTCACATGCAATACAATTTTGTGCTTATTTCTGAACTGACGTTTACATGGACATATCATAATAATTTACCTTTGTGTTGAATAACTATATGTGTATCTACTTGTAAAACAGTCAGACCGTTGTTCCCAAGTATGCTATTTTGACTCAACTCTCCGATTTACAATGTCTGCTGAATAAATAATTCAACACATGTAATTATATGCACGCCTACAATTGATAACACATGAATTATTAGACCCATTGATCAGTGTATACATATGCTTGTGAATCATTGTTTTGTATTTAGTTGTGATTTATTGTTTAATTTCACATAACACTATAAATCATATTTATTAATTGATATATCTATGTTGATACCTACATAAATGTTTACGCGCTTGCATATTGTGGTTTCTTGATGAAACTGAACTTTTCCGTATTGTCAGTTAGTTCGACAGACAGCCGACAAATAATTACGATGTTATTCGTCATGTTATTATCAGATATTGAGATAAACAATGATGGTCAACAACACATACGATCACAACAATACCTTAATAATGTCAAAACTATTTAAACACTATTGCAACTTTTAAGACAGCCAATGAAAATCTAGATGTTCAGCCATGTGACTGCAATACAATTTGTGGCGGTAATGTAGTTACTAATGTGATCCCTTGTTGTAAGTCAGATTGTAATTCTGAAGTGGAATGTAGAACAAATACAATGTCCTTGTTCAATTAGACCTCTAACGCAGATCTTTGTAACTTTTTGGGGTATTTTTGGAATCATTATCACCAAACATGTTATCCACATAGAGTGGCGCAAATCGGAAGGCGTCAGTCATTGTCATTTAATAGTCTAGTAAATTCATATCCATATAATTTGGGGTTCTTCATAACAAGGCATCACATCGGTTAATAATGCTATGATTTTGCAATATGGATTTATGAGCGAGGAGATAAATGGTTGTCATTATGCTAAGCGAATAATATGTACTATAGCATACACACAGTATGGGTTGATTTGATTATTGATTTTTTGTGTTTTAACGCCACTTTCAGCAATATTTCAGCTATATTATGGCGACCAGTTTTAGTCAGGAAGAAGCCGGAGTACACGGAGAGAACCACCGACCATGGCCAAGAAACTGGTAAGCTTTATCACTTGCACCTTTTTTTGTAATTTACAAAGCCGGGCGCGAACCCACGCCGTATTGGTGATAGGCTTGTATGAGTTGTTAGGTAATCCAACTACCTAACTAATTGAGCCACCCGGACCCTAACAGTATGGGTGTGAATCTAGCTGAAAGTAGAATAAAGTAAAAAAACCATAAAGTGTCAGTTATAAAATCTATAACTCTAACACTGTTGTGTTAAATATTCAGATCTTTATATATCTATTATTTGTCATCTTGTGCTACATGTATGTTATCTTAATTTGCTTTGCAAAATTTAACACTGTATAATATGAAGACTTCCGAGTTGTTTAATGAATGGTTGTTGGTAGAATGCTACAAGGGAATGTTAGAAGAAAATATTTACTAGAAACAAAATGCGATTTTAATAGCTATTAATTATCAATAAAATTTCTCAAATAAACGAAGTCAACTTGATGGTGGCGATAGTGTTGTTCATCTGCTTAAATGTTTTGTGATGGCCGTTATGATTTCCGCATAAAAACGATGTTCTGTTCGTCTTTACCTCCAGTTGTTTGTAGGAGGACTTGTGTCTTATTTACGTTATTTGTGTTTGATAGTAGCATACAACACATATTATATATTTTCTTTGTATTGTGTACCGTATGTTGCCAGTTTCTCTGGATTGTCCATTTTCATTGCCCCTTCGGTATTCTCTAACGTTTATTTACAGTTTCTCTGGATTGTCTATTTTTGATTGCCCCTTCGGTATTCTCTTATGTTTATTTATTGAAACGGGCTGTATAATATTGAATAAAAAACCGAACTGTTTTTTTTCTCTATTATTAGACTTTTGCTCTTTTTAATATATACTTTTGTGGTGTACACATTTTAGACAATAGCCAACAATCAATTGAAGAACTGGTTACATTTATAAATTCATGCGATGTATTGACAGATAATGAATCAATTAACGATATGTAATACATTTGGCAGGTTAACGAAGTCTTTAATTGATATGCTTATTTATGTAAATAGTATCACAGAATGTACTAATACTTTTTTCAAGGACGTAAACGGTCCCTGGTTTGTTACAATGGCAAAATTGTATATTACCTTTGTATGGTGTGTAATTTATATGATCATTATGTTTTTATTTAAATAATGATTAATTACTGAAATAATTATTTTGCATGATCAGACGGTGATCTAATTGTATAATAATCTAATTAATGAATGATCAATTCTTTTGTCAAAAATCTGAAAAAATGTGCATTTAACAATGAAACAGTATACAAATAGTAATTATGAAAATAGAAATATAATCAAATCCACAGAAATATAATTTATCACGTTTTTCTGACCATTAATCAACCTTTTGTTATAATATAAATCATTATTCATCAAACGTGCTACGAAAATATCAAATTTGATTGGATGAGAAGTGTTGCAATCAAATGGCAGAATTGATGTGATTGGTCGAGTGGTATAATAGTATAAGCTAGTCTATCATATCACTCATATATCCCCAGGCAAAACCACAGATATTAACGATAAAATACCTACTTGACGAGACGTCTTTACGTTAATAGTAAATATAACCTTTTTATTGATTTAAATTATGATGTTGTAAAGTTGTCATGTAAGTGTAAGATTTGTTTTCACTATATATGTCTTTGATTTATATTTAATGTATGATATGATACAAGTTCATGTAGTTGAATTGAAGGACGCCTCGTGAGAACATTCAGACGCAGTCCCCACGATGATCATCGATCCTCCGGCCCAAGACCTGTAATATACTCTTCAACGAAATAGTCTTTTTCGAAAGCTATTGCAGCTACTGAACATTCGGCCTTCGGAAAATTTACTATTATTTGGCAGTCCAGACCATGATATCAATTCAAATACTATTGTTTTTACGACAGTGCATAAATATATTTCACAAAGTAAACGATTTTTATATATTCATAAAACTCAGATACATCATGTGATTTTCTATCTAGAATGCAACTTATAATTTCCTTTTTTTCCCTTCTTCCTTTAACTTTCTGTTATTTAAACAATGTTAAATGAATTGAGTATGTTTTAATGACTATTTGCAATTTATCATGCGTTTTTTAGGAAACGGATTAATATAAGCGTTACGCTTGTTTCTGAATCCTATGTTATATTGTATTGTGGAAAAAAATGTAATATGTAATTCATCAATAAAATATGTTTAAATCAAGACCAGTAAACATTTGCTCCAACCAGTACATTTTCCAATTTTTTAAGAAATATATAAAAATAAATTTAATAATTTGATTCGGACCAGTAAATTCAAATTTTCATTTCGAGGACTGCAGAAAAAAGGGGTCGAACGTTAATTTTGGCTACCCTGCTCTATGTAAGACATAATAGTGTCCTGTGAAATTGTGTCCGATTGTATCTTTTTCAAATGAAAAATCTCAAACAGACCAAAAGAAGTCACCTCTGCGCTTTATTCCGTCCTCGGACTTTATCACAGAAAACAATTATAACAGAGGACAATATTTCACGGTGGACACTATTTAATCCTACACTTAAGCCCTTTGGGATTCTTGCTTACAAAGACTTCTTTGTTATTTGGCTTTTAATGGTTTGAGAGTACCTGATGAAGGTTATTAAACGCCCAGTGTGTACTTGACTTGATAGCTATATTGTTATTACCATTAATAGTTAAGGTGGTACCTTACACTTCAGGTAAAATTTGATCTGCTCGTTTAATTTTCTTATTTTTTTGGCAGTGTGTTTGAATATATCCACTGTAATAAATATAATTTTTTGTATAGCAAACCCCAACCAACAGACTCAGAGCTATAAATTCACCGAGATGCTTGAAATCTGCATACAAACATCATATGATCAAAACGTTCAACTGATTTTAAAGAGTTATCTCCCTGTGGTGTTAGGTACCACCTTAAGACATGCATTACAATATATAGCAACATTTATTTTCATTTTTATCCAGCTTTATCAATGGTCATCTGTTTTCTCCACACTCAACATCGTTAATGTAAACATCAAATACAATCCAAGTCTGCGTTAAAGGGCACCTCTATATAACAAATCACTGTCTATAAAGGACAGTCTCATCCTTCCCATTAATGAATAGTGTATATAATTTTAACCTGTAGATACAGGGCAACTGATCCTAAATGCCACATTTCCAGGTTCCCTTGAGTGGCATTTGTTTTACAGGTTAGAATATATGTCCGCTGTAAAAGACAACGTGTAAATATTACACATTTAAAATTCCAGCGTGTTCTCACTGATACATTATTTATGCTTCATCAACTTATATCTGAAGGTCTTGCCGCTGTACTCTCAGCGATTGAAGATGGCCTTTGCCCATATAGTGAAGGATCAAAGGTGGGAACATTATGTATATTTCATACAATTCAAATGACTGACTTCACGGTTTGAAAATCACAATCTCATAATTTGTTCGCATGTTGTTTTTCTACATGATAGTGTACTAAATTCATTCATGATTTCAGGAATGACCAACAATACCATTACACACCGCCTGTTCAAGACATGAACATATATTAACCGTATTTCATACGAAAAGAACAGACCAACTTCATTATAAGTTTTTAAAGAGACAGAAAAGGAACATATGCTTTTGTAAAATTGATGGGTTTATTGTTCCTATTATAAAGGTTCAGTATATTACAATCTTCCAGCCTATTTGGTCCATCTTTCCCATTGTATGCCTTTTTGATATTTTCTATTGGCCATTCTATTGTCTGTCCTTCTATAATTTACGGCTTCTGATTACTTTGGTATCTTCAAATTTATTTTCCAGTTGCTATGGTATTATTGAGCCAGCTTAAATCATCAGTACTTCTAAAATAGAGATGGCTACATTTGATAAATACATTACCTGATCTACATTCATCTTATAAATTGTTTAAGAATCGTTGTCGTAGTGAATTGGCCAAAGTTGATATTAAAATTTTGCTCCTTCGGTCGGGTTTGTAAAAATGGACTTCATGACTGATGCCATACGTAGAGCAGAAAAAAAGCTCTCTATAACATATAGGAAGTACAAATTTAGTACCCATACCTTTTCGAAAATGAATATTATTTCTTCATATGTATACACGGGGTTCACGATGTCCTAATATTATAATGATTGGTTTAAATTAATGTTCCATATTGGTCATAGGTATTTTATTCATACGGCAATAAAAGCTGCACCAATACACCTTGATTCTTGTGACACATAGTTAATACGAATTAGAGATCACCGAAATGGCAATCAAGGTATGCACAACTCAGATATACAGGTAACATTAAGGATAAATTAGAGAACGAAGACATTCAATAAAAAAAAAAAAAACACATTACACAGAAAATCAAAAAGATGAGCAAAATGGAACCCGGAAAACGGGGATGAACCCAGATGCCCTCGAAGTGTAAGCTGTTCCTGTTTCTTATCAGAAGAAGGGGTGATTTCAGATAAACCATCAAGTAAAATTTGATTTGGCCTAGTTGTAACTATGGTACCTATGTACCTGCTCTGTTTATTTAGTCACCTACATACGTGTTCTGAAAACCCCCTTTTCTTCGATAATGCCACTATTGTAAATCCAAAGGAAATTCATAGATGTATGTATCTGTGAATAAACAAAAAAAAGTGAGATGTCAAAAGATATCTCTTAATACTGTTAAATTTATCAGATTTAGTGACTATCAGATAAAACGATTTATGTGTAAATAAAAATTCTTGACACACTGGATTTAATTTAAGTAGTGACTTCTTCATATATCATTGTATAAGACTTAAACATTAATCTCGTTGTTATGTTATATGTCAATATACTGTTCCTATAATATCTCTCAATTAATTTAATGATGTCTCTTATTTAAAACTTCAAAAGAATTTAAGATTAATTTTACCAAAATTAAAGTAGTAGCTGTTTTTATCATCTTTGAGAGCATCCTGGATTAAAGAACTTCCATTTTACTGGACAGTGCTATTTATTTTTAATATAAAATATATCCAGTACAAGCAACGTGTCTAAACTTATATCTTTGATCTTATATTTTGATTTTCTCTTTTGTTGTTGAATATTTTACTGGGTTTACAAGTTATTGCTACTGCGAGGAGGTTTACGTAAAATTACATTAGTTGGATAATATGAAGCAGCCGGTCGCAATACTGGGTTGCGTTCAATATCGTAGCAGCTAGCCTAGCTGCTAGGTAAAATAGCCATGACGTTATTGAACGATTAGCTACGTAGTAGTGCTAGCAAATATGGCGCCAACCATATAGAATAATTTCTTGGAACATTTTAGCTAATCGTATTTGTCTAGTTACCTTAATAAATTATCACCCGTATTAAAAGCGTTGGCACTTCCTGCAATGCCACTATTTTTACCTTACGAAATTAAATTTAGTTTTAGCCGCCATCTTGGATTCAAAAGCTAGAAGACATTTTTTAAGCTAGCTAGAGCTATGTAGCGGCTAGGCTAGCTTTCCGTTCAATAGGATTTTCCTACGTAGCTCAACCTAGCAGCTACGATGTTGAACGCACCCCAGGTAACTCCACCACTTGTTATTGCAGTTCCTGTAGCACGCTAGGGAAGTGGTTGATCATGTACGTGTATTCTACCGGTAATATGATAATAGGTGTTACCTAACTTGGGACGAAGTCCAATATTTTTTTTTAAACAATATTAACTCGGATATATGGACCTATAATATTTTTTCAAAGTAGACCGAGGGTGGATCCAGATTTTGTTAAAAGAGGGGGAATATAGGGGGACCCAGACCCAAATCTTCCGTCGTTTTTTAAGTCCCGATCTAGGTACGAAACGACCAGGTTACGAAACGTCCGCATCCGATTTTCTGCACAGATTTAACCATGTATTGACTTCCGGTATGTCATTTCCGGTGCATGAAAATTTAGTTATTAGTATATAGAAAAAAATTGCTATTTCTACCATAGTTGGGACTTCGTCCCATATTATTTTTGTCTCTGTTTCTATGATTGTTCACTTAGAATTTGGAGCTGTTCTGATGTTGTCATTATATTATACAGTGCAATTTAAATTTCACCAGTAATGCACACAGATATTAAATTATTTAGTGGAAGCTAGTTTTGGTTTATCTTCAAGGGTTTTGCTCGATTTTTGTTTCCTATTTACGTCTTTGATTAAACTGTAATTGACAGAAGATGTTAGCAAAACGTTCCATACATTATACAATACATGCATTTTAATTGTTGAACCATAGAATTTAAAATGTGCATGATTCTACGTGTTAGATGCTAAAGTTCTAATACTTTCATATTTCGAAATAATTTTCTGTCTGTAAAAATGATGCAGATTTATTAGTCGAAATCGCTTGGCAACTTAAAATCATTGATAAATAAACTCTACACTACAAAATGAAATATAAATGGATCAGAACGCAGCCTTCCGTGAGTGATTGCATGCTTGTTGTTTATGGGCAACCTATATCAAGTTAAATTCTATGAGATGATGATGCTGTCCACTTTGTACTAGAACAACATACTGAGTTGTATTTTTATAGTGCTGTTAGCTCACTGATACAACAGTCCGTGGATAGACATATATTTTTATGCGGAAACATTATCCTGGTTCCGAGCTAGCCAGTCTTTGCTCTATCTCATTAATGCCGTATGCTTAGGCGAGAAGCAACACATACGAATTTTATATTCTTTGGTTTGACTTGAGCGGGTCGAATAATGTTGATATCGTTTGTATCTGGAAATACAAAAGAACACCTCTCTTATTTTTTGGCTTTCAGACTACTCCATGATGCGAAAAAAATAAACATATTTGTTTTTGCAATTTAATAAAACATGACTAGCTATTACTGATTTGCATGCCAAATGCATGATGTATATTATATACGTCTGAAAATTAAACCAAACAGTGTTAGAATTAGATTTTGAAGCTGTCAAATTTTTGTTCTTCCCTCGACGGGATTTGAACTCACACCATTGATACACTGCAGCACCGTTCGCTTAGCCTTACGTCCAGCACTCTAGACTACTCGACTACATCCACTCCTTAAATAAAAAGAGCTTCAATAGTCGTAGTGTTACCTTGTCTCGTAAGAATTTAATCTAGGGGTCCTATGTTACCGTGGTACTTAAATAAAAACGATGGTGGCCAAACTTTGATAAAATTGCATGAGAATACAAGGTACCATAGGATCTGACTATATATCTGCATAATCGGAGACTTTATTAGAAGACCAAAAGCGCCATGGTTGTATTGCAAGTATGTAGTCAAATGGAATGCTCTTTAAATGGAATACATAATTTAATTTATTTGAATGTAGATCAAAGCTCATTATTTTCTCATTTAGAATGCATCACAATTTATCAAATATAGATTATACATAGAAAATATCACTTAATATAGATTATAGATATAAAATGCACTTATGTAAAATGCAAAAAAGATATGTATCAGTATTTACTTTTCCTTGATATTTGCTAAATATTTAGGCCTATTTATTTCATTTGTTACTACAACCAGGAGATAGTCATTCATAAAATACTTAGCAATAAAAATAAAAATAACCAAACGATATATACTAACTTTAATTATGACTTTGAAAGTGCATTGATAATAGGGACATTGGTGGCTTAAGGCCGGTTTACACGATAAGTCAAGACATATAGGCGTAAAACATATACGTCTTTGACATATACATCTTTCACCTTTACATGATATGTTAAAACTCATAAGCGTTTTTTCCCTCCAAATTATTCCCACCAAAATGGTGCTTTCTGAAGAAGAAGATATTGTAGTTTGTGCTTGTGCTTTAATTATTGTGTCATCAAATTCCCCCATCAGTTTCCCCCTTATTCTTTCCAAGGCATTGTTTCTGACATCCTTCTTAAAGTAATTTTGGGAGAAAATATTCCATAAGTCATCCTCTTCTTGATATAATTCACACAACCTCTGGATTTGGTTTCTGTGCAAGTTTAAATCATCTTTTTTGGGAGGCATTTTGCTTACAAACTTTTCTTTGTTTAAAGCATGTGTTGGGTATGTAATGAACTTTAATTACACTTTGACCCCATAACCTGAAATCTCATTGGTTAATTCCCTATGTCTTGACTTGTGGAATAGAACAAGTTCTATTTGCCATGTCAAACACATATGGTTCGTATTTCTTAGTTATAAGGGGGTTTACACAACAAGTTTTATCTCATATGTCAAAACATATAGGATAAAACTTATCGTGTAAACCGGCCTTTAGAGATTAAGGTTAACTTCTGAGCCCATTCGCATCTATCCAGATTCCTTGTTCAAGTGGTATGATATCAAGACATCTACTCATCGCTTCGGCTTAACCGGCCAGTTCCTTGTGACCGTCTGGGCATGCTCGACCAATGTTGTAGTAAAGATATAACTAATAGGTTGCTGAAAGTGAATGTAGCCCTTCACCCGAGTTCACCCTCTGTTTTAGTACGTTTTATTTTTGCTCGAATTTGTGTTTGTATAGTGTTTTGTAGATCGTTGTTTGTCCTTTTGTCCTTTGACCGTTTGGTCATTGTGTTGTCTGTCTTTGTCCTTTGCCCGTTTGTTCATTGTGTTGTCTGTCTTTCTTTGATCTTCAGATTTTGATTACCCCTATGGTACCATCAACCTATTCTAAACAATGATAACTCCTATTAACAATGCTCAGTGATGTTTTGACATTCAAAGTAAAACAAGTTTCATAGAATTTTTGATTTTTATTGTGTTTAACGCCACTTTCAGCAATATTTCAGCTATATCATGGCGACCAGTTTTAGTGGTGGAAGAAGCCGGAGTACCCGGAGAGAACCACCGATCATGGGCAAGCAACTGCAAGTTTCATAGAAATTATTGAGTTTGGACTCATTATTTAGAGAGTAAAACTACTATGTTTCAGTAAGTACCACCCTCGGCTGATCTAATAGAGTCTGAATTAACACGAATCTACATATGTTAATTCATTTTTTTTCATTTCTCTCGTGTGTATAATCTAATATTTTCAATACACAAATTCAACTAGTATTTGAGAAAACCCAGAAGGTTTCATCCCCACGTTTACTCAAGTTTCATCTGAACATGCCTGCACAGTACATTTTAAATGAATATTTCTCAACTCTTAGCATAGCAGATAAACAAACAAAAATACTTGATTCGGGGTATTATCCTTAAAAATGTGGAATGAACCATCTAATGTTTAATATCATCACAGGATCATTCGAAATTTCTTTAAATTTTTCTTGTGTAAATAACAGTAAATCGTACCATTCGACAGATTAAAACATATCTTAAGTATATACACACATATCTAATGTAATCTTATAATAAAGTTAACCAGGGTATCAGGTTATATCCTCCCTTCTAAAGCTAACCCCAAAGATTTACTACCCATATTAGAACATCAAAAGATCTTAGATTATAAAACTTGTCGTCAAATCTGTGAAAGCTTTACGTTGTTCAGATGCTGTCACGATGAGAAATATCAGTATTACAACAAAAATCCCCTTTGAAAATGTTTGCTGATTTGATGTTTGTTTGTTTGTTTGATAGATGGTATTTAAAGCCACTTTCAACAATTTTTAGCTATATCGCGGCTGTGAGTTTTATTGGTGGAGAAAACTGGAGCACCCGGAGAAAAACCACCGACCTGTCGCAAGTCACTGGCAAATTTTATCACATAATCTTGTACACCTCGCCCTGATCGAGATTCGAACTCACAATATCAGTGGTGATAGGCACTGATCGCATAGGTAGTTGTAATCCAACAGCCATGCGATCACGGCCACAACTGCCCCTTTGTTGATTTAAATGAGGGTTGCTGCTAACAAGGAATCTACTGAACCTACAGAAGGATTCCTAGAGATTAAGTTGAAGTCAGAAATCCGAAAGTTTTACGGTCGCCAGACCAGATGTGTTCCGTAATCACCATCCAGTCATTTCCCCATTCATGACTTATCAACTTATCACCAGGGTTGTAACAAGAGTAACACGACGGATGCCACATGTGGAGCAGGATATACTTACCATTCCGGAGCACCTGAGTTCATTCCGGTTTTTAGAGGGGCTCTTGTTTCTCTATCGTTAGTTTTTTTCAAAGCCAAATAATTTTAAAATCTTTGGGAGATCATGAAAACCAAAGGGCCAAGTTTTAATTAAAATTACATAATTTGGGAACTGTAAATTTCAATAAAGTATATATTATAAATAAACCATGTCAGTGCCACAGCACTGACTAATAGGCGGATAATATTCTCGGGTGGGGGTACTAATATTTCACCAGCAGAGGTATCGACCCAGTAATAGTAATAAAATCGTAGATATCTAATTGATGGCACACGACGCGTTTCTGGAGTAACCTTCAACACTGAGGCACGCTCAAAGCCAAATTATTTTAAAATCTTGAGTATGAAAACCAAAAATTTGATAAATCCACGTTTTTATTGAAATATTAATTGACAGAGCCTCATCAATGTATCTGAATGTGAGATTAAAGGCTAAGGAATTTTTTGTTGCAAAAGTTGGGATGGGGCGTCAGTGTTGATGATAACCTCAATATTGTTGTCCAGATTAAGTCATTTGTTATCTATCATTTCAACAAATTAAAATAATAATTTACGCTTAAAAGGACATGCCAATTAATCCAGCATCCTCTATAGAAATAACCATGGAGAAGCTCAGTATTATATATTTGTTTTTATTTTATTTCAATGCTTTGACAGCAATGAAAGAACAACAGTAATATCACTCGTTCTGTAGTCAGTGTTTCATATGTAAACTGTAGCCGATTTGGGTTATCAATTTTAGGCCTCGTTGGTTTTCTTGCTCCCAAAGACCTTTAAATCATTCTGCTTTCCAATCTTCAGACTTTGAGCATACCTGATGAAGCTTATCACAGAAATGTGTCAGACGCCCTATATTAGATATCTACATTTTATATGTGAACAAAAGTAATTTCTTTTTAATCTGTTATATATACTTATACTAATAATATAGTTAGATATAATCCATTTAGGTAATGCATAAATCAATGTCATTATATGTCATAATAAAAGTACTTTGTATTATAACTACGACTCTGATTGGACAACATCGGGAGCTTTTGCCTTGACATTAAAAATATGAAGGTTAATACAACTGACTTACATCCAGATCAGCCAAATGTTATCTGTGTCACACTTTTAAAGGTCACCATGGTCTACAAATAAACTAATAAATGATACAGCTGTGGGAGATTGATCAACTTCCTTTATTTACTTATTTCTGAAACCGATGAACAACTTAATACAATGCATATGATATATTTGTATAATCTTGTTTTTTCAAGATAAGAAAAGTTTGCAGATACCAAAGGGGAAATCATAAACCGTAAATCTAAGAAGGACAGACAACACAATGGACAAAAGGACAAACAACGATCTACAAAACATTACACATGAAACTAAAGATCCAGCAACATGAACCCCACTAAAAACCAGGGATGAACTCAGGTGCAGTGGCACCCGTCGTGTTACTCTGGTTAAAAACCCGGTGATAAAGTACTAAATTATTGGCTAAGCTTAAACATATAACGTGGTATATCTATTCTACATCTAAACGCAACATGTCATCATCGATACATCCCTGCTATGTACTGGGCTACTTTTTGACACACACAACCTTTTAAAGTTATCCAAAGGAATCACGAGGAATTCTAACATGACAAAAATCTCATGTGAATTTTTGGATTCAGACATATCCCTTTCTCAAGGTAAATAAAATACAAATGCAGCAGGAAGTGCCTATCCTTCCGGAGCACTTGAGTTCACCCCCGGTTTTCAGTAGGGTTCGTGTTGCTCGATCTTTTGCGTTCTGTGTAGTGTTTTGTACATCACTGTTTTTTCCCTCATTTTGTCCCTTTCGTTTGGTTATTGTCTTGTCTGTTATTAGATTTACGGCCTTTGTATTACTCCTTTGGTATCTTCAAACTTTTAGTAGCACACGCGGGTAAAACAATAGAGATGATGTTCCATTTTTTATGACGTCAATTCCTTGACTCATCACGTGGCGATTACATTTTTACAGTTGGTTCGTTTGCCTGTATATGTAGTAATATATAATACAGTAATCTCATGATGATGGAACAACATTTACATCAAGGATCCCATTATAATAAATTATGGAAAACTATATTTTATTACCGCGATATAGAACATTCATATAAATATATTTCTTCAGTTAGAGATTTAACTCAGCCACATGTTATACCGAACCCAAACCAGGACTTGGATTTCCATGGACATAATTTATAATGGTCTTGTTGCGAGCAATGATTTGACGGGAGAGGTGGTTGTTCATTTTGTTGACCATGATATAAAGTAGTGCTCAACGCATAGGAAACAACGAAAATATTTTTTTCTCAGAAACAATAAATTGTAAATTCACACAAAAGTGCGTTTTGTATCACACGATATACCTCTGCTGGTGGACTATTAGTCCCAAGGATAGCATCCGCCCAGTTCTCCTGCTTTGATGTATAGGCAAGGGCGTTCGCGAGTCGTGTCTGAAAAATCAAACACACAACTCTCCATAAGTTTGGGGTATAAATGAGTGCACCATGAACAGAAAATTCCACGCTCCTATGAAAATCCTGAGCAGCTCAAAACGAGCAGCAGTTTAATGGAGAGGTTATTGATGGTCCGTTTCAAGTAAGACCGTCCGACTCTATCCACCATTTGCCCCTTTCCTTGTGGCAATAAAAACATGCGTTCATAGGTCTATCCCAGTGCCACATGTTTACCTATAGTATACATTAGTTATTGTTGTTTGTTAACCTTTTCTCCTCGGGGCCCGGGTGGCTCAATGAGTTAGGTAGTTAGATTACCTAACAACTCATACAAGCCTATCATCAATACGGCGTGGGTTCGCGCCCGGATTTGTAAATTACAAAAAAGTGTGCACTTGACTCGCATCCATAAGTGATAATGTTGACCAATTGCTTGCCCATGTAGGTAGTTCTCTCTGGGTACTCCGGCTTCTTCCACCACTAAAACTGGTCGCCATGATATAGCCAAAATATTGCTGAAAGTGGCGTTAAACACAGAAAAATCAACAACAAAAAATCATTTAACCTTTTCTCGACATAGAAATAGCTGAAATACTGCACTGTTTGACTTTTTACAGTTAAATCAACACTCAATCATCCTTCAGTTAGCCTATTATTAGCTGTAAATATAGAACAAGCGTCACATAATAGTACCACTGGGACTGACATTCAACAATTGCAGATATAATAAATGATTTGTGAGTTTTTATTATGTCATATGCCTGTTTCTGGAAACACTAAGTAGAATACAAAACTACAAAGATAGGAAATAGGAATCTGGGAAAACGGTTTTAACCAAATTGAAAACACTAATTTTAAAATAACATATCATATTCCGCGTTGAATGTTATAGTTGCACTGTACTGTGTTGTGCAAGGTAAGCTGCTTTCACTGTTCAGGTAATTTTGATTATCCTGTTCAGATCCTTTGTTTTTTGCTCCCATAAATTTGGTTTTCCAATCTTTCGACTAAGAGCGAACCTAATTATGGTTATTTTAGAAACGCGCCGTGCGCACTAAATTAGACATATGCGTTTTAATTACATATATTTCCATGCATATAGTGTATCGTAGCTCGTTCTTCCAGATTGTCTACCTACCATATACTGCCAGTAGACCGAGCGTAGTCTACCAGTTTGGTAAATGAAATGCAGATTTTTATTAAGTAAATAGATATCCTTCAGTGTTTACAATCTGAATCAATGTTAAGATGTCACGTGTAGCAATACATTGAACTCGTCTTCTCTTTGCACTATAATAACTCATTACGTTTAGTTATTAGGATATAGATACTCTTTACTTAGTGGAGAAATGTTATTTTCAGAAAGACAAAAATAGCATAGAGAAATCGAATTCTTCACATTTATAACCAATCCTGAAACTCTACCAATATCAAAGTACAAATCTAAGCATAATTAAAAGAAACATCAAAACAAAACAACATTTCTGAAAATACACGTACTAGTTACACAATACGTGTTTAGTGGCTACATGTATTAAGTTTTCGGTAAAATAAACCTCATTTCATAAGAAATTACACCGATAGCCGTACACAAATACACCGAGAAAGAAATTGTTACAATGCTGGTTAACAAATAACCGCACTGATGGTGCAATAATTAAAACTGATGGTGCAATAATTAAAACTGATGGTGCAATAATTAAAACTGATGGTGCAATAATTAAAACCAAAGACTATAACATTAATACATGTTTCTTCACCTCAAAGCACACAGCATACAGTAGAAATAGTAAAGACTGGTTGGCTCGTAATCGGGTATACGTGTCCGATTATAGTGGCGTGTGTAACCATGGATAGTTGTTTCACTTAGGCAGTTATAACATTCGAACTTAGCGTGTTGGTTCGGTACAAAGCGGACATCATCACCATCTCATTGAAATGTAACTTGCTCTTTCCGTGATAAACTGTGAATCTATTATTTTTCATAGTATGCCAATTTTTGTAGATTTCGTGGAAAGCATCAAATACAATTTTTACTAGAACTACGAATATTGGAAGCCACGAATTTAAATGTCTTCACAGTTGTTGAACAATTGCTCACTAGGCGTTACATAACAATCCCTCACTCGCTTACCAATTACTTATTGCGTTGGAAGATCTGCTGATATCCGTTTTAACTTTAATTTCAAGTTAAATGGGGATATATAAGATATAAATGACAACACACTTTAAGGTTGTTTAGTGACAAAATGTAATATATGTATCTAAAAGTGAAATCAAAGATTTAATATGGTTTATATTCACCTTTAGCTATTTACATAAACATTCATGTGCCATTCTACTAAAAACGCATTGTGTCACGAGCCAGTGCAGATGTTCTTACAATTTTGAATGGTTTATAGATATGTCTAGTAATTACATTTATGATTGGATATAGACAGCGGAGGCAGATGTGTTCCACGATTTATTATCTAAGTGAAGACCTCCTTGAAGAAACATTTATAAAACATCCCTGCTTACAGAGTGTTCATATCACAATTATTAGAAACTAGATTAAAAATGATATGGTCCCTATCAAGAATCCTTTATTATTATTTTTATTGACGTTTCTATATCGAGCCAAGAAAGGGAGCAGTCAAGTATTTGTGTATTGAGGGTATAAATTTTCCTCTTTTCTGTTGAAGTTAGGAATTATTCCCAAAGTCAAGTATTTGTGTGTTGAGGGTATCAATTTTCCCCCTTTTCTGTTGAGGTTATGAATTGTTCCCACAGTCAAGTATTTGTGTGTTGAGGGTATAAATTTTCCTCTTTTCTGTTGAAGCTAGGAATTGTTCCCAAAGTAAAGTATTTGTGTGTTGAGGGTATCAATTTTCCCCCTTTTCTGTTGAAGTTAGGAATTGTTCCCACAGTCAAGTATTTGTGTGTTGAGGGCATCATTTTCCCCTTTTCTGTTGAAGCTAGGAATTGTTCCCACAGTCAAGTATTTGTGTGTTGAGGGTATCAATCTTCCCCTTTTCTGTTGAAGTTAGGAATTGTTCCCACAGTCAAGTATTTGTGTGTTGAGGATATCAATCTTCCCCTTTTCTGTTGAGGTTAGGAATTGTTCCCACAGTCAAGTATTTGTGTGTTGAGGGTATCAATTTTCCTCTTTTCTGTTGAAGTTAGGAATTATTCCCAAAGTCAAGTATTTGTGTGTTGAGGGTATCATTTTTCCCTTTTCTGTTGAAGTTAGGAATTGTTCCCACAGTCAAGTATTTGTGTGTTGAGGGTATAAATTTTCCTCTTTTCTGTTGAAGTTAGGAATTATTCCCAACGTCAAGTATTTGTGTGTTGAGGGTATCATTTTTCCCTTTTCTGTTGAAGTTAGGAATTGTTCCCACAGTCAAGTATTTGTGTGTTGAGGGTATCAATTTTTCCCCTTTTCTGTTGAAGTTAGGAATTGTTCCCACAGTCAAGTATTTGTGTGTTGAGGGTATCAATTTTCCCCCTTTTCTGTTGAAGTTAGGAATTGTTCCCACAGTCAAGTATTTGTGTGTTGAGGATATCAATCTTCCCCTTTTCTGTTGAGGTTAGGAATTGTTCCCACAGTCAAGTATTTGTGTGTTGATGGTATCAATTTTTCCCTTTTCTGTTGATGTTAGGAATTGTTCCCACAGTCAAGTATTTTTGTGTTGAGGGCATCATTTTTCCCTTTTCTGTTGAAGCTAGGAATTGTTGCCACAGTCAAGTATTTGTGTGTTGAGGGTATCAATCTTTCCCTTTTCTGTTGAAGTTAGGAATTGTTCCCACAGTCAAGTATTTTTGTGTTGAGGGCATCATTTTCCCTTTTTCTGTTGAAGCTAGGAATTGTTTCCACAGTCAAGTATTTGTGTGTTGAGGGCATCATTTTCCCTTTTTCTGTTGAAGCTAGGAATTGTT
>MJUT01048230.1:351272-366458 GCA_002080005.1 Gigantidas platifrons | reverse complement strand
GGCTTCTGATTTTCCACCTTCTTTGATTTACGGCTTCTGATTTTCCCCCTTCTTTGATTTACGGCTTCTGATTTTCCACCTTCTTTGATTTACGGCTTCTGATTTTCCCCCTTCTTTGATTTACGGCTTCTGATTTTCCCTTTGCTATCATCAAATTTTGTTTTGCACACATGTCCTTTCGAGCAATCGCCATGGCTTTTATGAATTATATACATATTGATAATTACTTGGGTTATGTCCGGTTTGGTCCAATGTTATCGATAAAATAAAAAAAAACCATATACTACCACACTGTCGGAACAATTTCAAAGTCTAATAGAAAGATTGTAGAAAGAAACAAAACCCAATAGTATTAACACACACATACAAGATCGACTCGCAGCCGTAAGTGATCAAGTTTATCAGTTGCTTGCCCATGGTCGGTGGTTCTCTCCGGGTACTCTGGCTTCCTCCACCACTAAAACTGGTCGCCATGATATAGCTGAAATATTGCTGAAAGTGGCGTTAAGCACCAAAATTCAAAATTCAAATTCAAATTCACACATACAAGAACATGACAGTTCACTTTCGTGGCTTGGTTCAGGGACTTAAATACAACAAGGTGGGGTTAAGCTAGTTTTATGGGCCAGTCAGTTATTTCAATAAATGGTTAAAGCTAAAAATAGATTTACGCGTCTGTCCAATGTCTGGATCTTGGTTTTTCATGATAATTTCCCTTCATATTTTAGATTTATGTGTCTTGATCTAGGTTTTTCAAGGTGATTTCTCTTCGTGTTCCAATAATAATTATTGAATAGTTATCCAATCAGCGTTTTGTGGGATTATGTAGGTCAATAGATCAGTGATGTCCGTGATATCCTTGTCCACATTCATCTTCGTTATCTGTTTGTGTACATCTTCCTGGTATAGACACTTCCTTCTCCTCGTTGTTGATGTAACTGTACATTATTATTGTTATCTCCCAATAAACGCCCAGTACTTAGCAACGTGATGCATGGTCTCTAACCATTGTACAGGATTATGTTACATATACATCCGCGTTACCAAAAATTTACCACATTGTGTACTTTCCCTGAATTTAACCTAAAACAAAATATAATAATTAGACATCCTGTTAATTTAATTATGGAAAACACGGTCAGTTATTTTTGGAAGATTACAGAGTCGAAAAATGTATACTAAATTAATACAATATAATTATAATTGTTATAAAACTGGCGAAGTAATGGAACATTCTATTTAATATTATTATAACTCAATAGTGAGTAGAACAATGGCGATAAGAGCAACTCACATCGCGATATTTTGATATAGGCTTGAATAAGAATACCTCGGTAAATCATAATTGATGTACTACTTTAACATTGAAGTAACATCCCGCCGAATTTTCACTAATCGCCTGAAAATAATCGTTGTCCCAAATTAGACTGTAATTACGTCGTTCCCCCTTGATATTGTCCCAAGTAGAAAAGGGAAATTGTATTTAACGTACAGTCAAAACTGTATATAAAGGCATATCAAGGGAACCTGAAAATGTGGCCTTTATAAGCAATTGCCCTTAAATACAGGTTTATGCACTATTCATTAATGAGAAAAATGAGACTGCCCTTAATAGACAACTATATGTTATATAGGGGTACCCTTTAAGGCAGGTTGGACTGTATTATTGTGACCCGACTGAGACTGCACTACTATCACATGCACTTCAAACGAGAATACTAAGCAATCGAAAAGTCAGTGATGAAACTCGATTGTAGGTGGTGGTGGTTTAGGTTTATGGTGTTTAATGCCACTTTCAACAATAATTCTGTTATATCGTGGCGGTCCGTTTTATTGGTGGAGGAAACCGTAGTACCCAGAGAAATCCACCGACCAGCAACAAGTCACTGACAAACATTATCACAAAATGTTGTAACGAGTACACCTCGCCATGAACTCGATTGTATTGTAAGCCTATCTAATTAAACACCAAAAAAAAAAAAAAAAGGGGGATTGTACCAATTAACTCTTGATCAATTCTAGGCTACTATTGTCTTTTTATATTCATATTCCAAGACTTTGTCCTAATTATTATTTAATGGTACGTGCACTTTTCCAACAGGTTTACATAATATTATTCCAACACCCGCCGTTGTTGTTTTCTTCATTTCTCATATACCAGATCGCGGAAGTAGAATTTGAATATGCATGGCAATAATGAGACGCCGGGAATTGATTTTTTTAACATTAAATATCGAACTAATTCATATTTAATATTCATATAGAACAATATATCGCAGTATACAGTACTATTAACTTTGGAAACAAGTTTATTGCTCTCAAAACTTTAAATTATTTAAAAAATTGGCTTTCCAATCTTTCAGGTTGAGCGTACATGATGAAAGTTATTCCAGAAACGTGTAGTGCGCATTAAATTTGATATCTACGTTTTAATTTAAACCATTTCTCTATTTATTACGCGATTTCATTTCGACCTTTAAAGACAAGGCTACACCTGCTGTCAACACCATCAATAAATATCATGTTAAACAAGATTTAGAAATTGCTACATTTGGAAAAAGATAAGAGTGTAGGCTGTATGTAGAGTTACTTTAATGGCAAACGATTTCATCATTTTTCCATGCTTTGTTTGTTTGATGGTGTTTAACGCCACTTTCAACAATATTTCATTTATATCGTGGCGGTCAGTTTTATTGATGGAGGAAACTTGAGGACCCGGAGAAAACCACTGACCTGCCGCAAGTCACTGACAAACGTTATCACATAATGTTGTATACCTCGCCCTGGTCGAGATTCGAACTCACAACATCAGTGGTGATAGTCACTGATCCAACTACCATACGATCACGGCCACGACGGCCCCTCCATACTTTGTAATACATGTATATAAACTGGAATGCGGCGAATGTGCATTGTTATTGAAATGTATATAAAGGCTATCTAGATTATGCCCTATTGATTGCTTACTAACTTATAGTTTGCAATTATTTGCTTTTCAAATCTTTTGACATTGACAACATAATCACAAAATGAAAGACAAACGTACAAGCAATGGTCGACAAAATACAACACATAAAACAAAAGATTGACCAACACGAATCTCACTAAAAAGTGAGTGAACTCATGTGCTTCGGACGGCTGAACAATTCAGTTCCTGCTCAGTTAGTGACACCCGTCGTGTTTCGTAAGCATATTGCATGCAACTGCTCAAGGTCATTGAGGTATTGCTTGGAATGCATGATTACGGCATCAATATATCATAAAAACATTTGTAACGGTTTGTACAACAAACGTTATATGACCCTTTTCAGATCGAGATTGTGATATTGTCGCCATTTGTATTGAAATTTGACAATAGGTATTCTATTTATCAGAGATACATTTCAGCTGATTAACGATTTTTTTGATTTTCAGATTGAATAATATATCCCTTTACTCAAATTAAAGTTTATGTTTCCTATAGAAACGTATTTATTGAATACCATCATTATATAATCTCAAATTATATATTAATACAAGGAGTAATTGGGGAGCACATTCATGTAATATCAGACGCACGGTAAATATTAGAACTAACTGTTCATTGAAGCCATGATATCTTTATACAATATGCGTACGTGATCGGATAATATCCAATTTATTTGTACGAACTTTCGAAACAGGCAGAAAAGAGAGCTTTGCTCTTCGGAAATGACACGATTTATGTATTATTAAGTCTGTCATTCGGAAATGACATGATTTATGTATTATTAAGTCTGTCATTCCTCATGCATAGGTAACATTTACTGATTTCTGGATATCTCGCTGGGGCCCTTTGATCTTCTTGCTCCCAAAAAAAAAATATTTGATTTTCTAATCTTTTGATTTCCAGCGTACTCGAACGCACAAAACTAGATATCTACGTTTTCATTAAGGCTCTATTTCGTCTTTGAATCACGTTTTGAAAAATGTTGATTGCAAGTCGTAAGTGTCGTATTAGACATGAACGCTGAAATCATGAAATTTGGTCCAATATTTTATTTTTCGCAAGACTGATTTGAAAGATATTCAACCCGTTTTTAACTTCTAGTTTTATATTTTGTAAGCTTTTTTTTTCGCTCCAAAGCAAAGTGATAAAAGAATCTTGGGGAAAGTCAAGGGTGGTTTTACAATGACCGGGAAGAGAGTTATCTCCTTTCCTCATGCATGTTAAATTTTTACAAACAACACATGTTGTACATTTTACTTCATTTAGGAACAGTCCAATTCTAACATTTTGCCAGATGTTTTTAGCGAAGGCAATATGTTAAGTATACCAAACTGCAACACATTATGTCATTCTGCTATGTAAGGTTCCTGGTCACCCCTTTGATATCTTAAAACGTTTAATGTGCAATGCAAGTGTTGCTTAACTAGAACAGACTTAACGAGGATGGTTTATGGTGTTTAACGCCACTTTCAACAATATTTCAGCTATATCGTGGCGGTCAGCTTTATTGGTGGAGGAACAACCGACCTATCACAAGTTGCTGACAGGCTTAACGAACAATTGTAATTTAATTCATGATGTCTTTATTGGACAATTGTTACTTGGCTTAAACAGTATCCTCTCGCTAAAGTATAGCTCTATAGAAAAAAAAACTCCGTACACGTGTTTATTCGACATTTTTATTGTGTTAATGTTGCGACATGTGGAAAATGAACTAACGAACACATTTCTAACGACATTTTTCTTAAGATTTCAATCGCAGGTAAGAAATGATAAAATAGGTGTACGATGGACCACTGGATTGTTATGTTTATCTAGGATAAATGATCTAAGCGTGTCATCTAAGTATCCCCATACTTCAGAGAGGTTGCACAAGAAGTGTTTAAAACCCTATAGGAAACATACCTATCTCATATTACCTAACAACCGGAGTTATGTTTCACAATTAAATAACCGACGTAAATACAAAAATTTGTTTGTAAAACACATTAAGTAAACAAAATCGATATTCAAATTGATAAAGATATCCACCTGTTCATTTTAATCTCTGGTTACTTCTCAGAATAGGCTTTCGATAGATGCATTCAGAGAACCCCTATGAGTTTAGGTGGCGGTCTTTTCTGTTTTAAAATGTATACATTATTCAATATATACCCCAAAAAGATGATACACATTAATATGAAGATCAATCATATAGACTTACCGGTGTTGAAATCACAAGATTTGGAATTCTTAGAGTTGGAAATTGAGGATGACATTCTCTTTGGTGAGTTTGCCTGATTTGGTTCTCATGTTTTAAAAAAACATTATATGTACATGTATATATAATCTGGCTTTAAGAATATATGTATACGGTATATTGTTAGATATCAGTAACGAGACAAGACCAATTACAAATTAACAAAGGTATGCTGATCGCGTGACGGATAGCGAACGAACACACACGCTTCATATTGCGTCGATCAGCTCATATTTGACATTGCACTACAATCAGTAAATTTACTGCATATATAAAGTTGTATGTTTTATAAACCTTTGCTTTATGTCTACCGGATGTAAAATTCTTCCTGATGCCCTGTCCCGTGTCTTATGTAGAGCGATGCGCAAGATAATGGTCAAACAGGGAACGCGCGATAAAAACCCATGGAAATTCAATCAAAATGTCAAATAGTTTTGCCTTTTTGTTTGTAAATCAAAGACTTTTGTGAATACACGGCATTGCAATATAAACAAAATATACATACATTGTCGGAAATTCTAACATTACCTTCGTCTTTCGCTTTGTTAACAAACGAGCGAGTTATCCTTTCGGTATAATATTATTAGCACATGCGCCGGTGAATGTGACTGACTTTTCCATTGGCAACATAAATTGTGTGCCACATTTTCCTCAAACGTAAATATAAATTACCGTCTTCCAATCATAGTATACTACCGTGCTCTTAGACATATCAGAATCGAAATAAATCATGGAAGCCAGAATGTGTTTTAAGTTTTAGCATAGATTGGCGGATATTAGTAAATTGTATCCCTCGCGTCTGGCTCGGGATAAAATACTAATATCCACCAATCCATGTTAAAACACCCAACACATTCTGGCTTCCATGATTTATTTCTTAAATATAAAATTAATTTCTACTTGCTTCGAAACAGAAAGAAAACCTCACCAGAAGCTCGCTTTTCGTCCTGTTTCTGAAGATCGTACAAATAAATTTGATGTTTGCCAACGATGAATATGTCTAACATACATGACTAATTAAAACCTGATAATTTTGTCTGTTAGAAATTAACTATTTCGATGTTTGAATTAAATTGGAGATACACGTAACGCCAAATAAATGACAAGTTTTTTTAATGTTCGGAAAAACATGTGCAATTGGTTTAAAATAAATTTAATTTGTGTACATTTTGTTATAATTACCAAATACCGGAAATTTTGTGTTTCTCGTCAATTAATTTCGTTATATTTTCTTAGAAATTCGTCACAAGTCCATACAAAATATTTTTTTTCAATTTAAATTATAACAGTTAGAAGTTCCTTCAAACTAAATGTACCTTATAGTGACATTAAAATCATTCCAAGGTAAAATCTTAATAAAGATAATTTTAAAAACAACTTGTATCCAAAAATAATTAAAATATCAAAATGAAGGTTCTTAAGGTGATCTTAGCCGATTTTGGTTATCCTGTTTAGGTTCTTCGGTTTTCTTATTTCCCAAAACTTTTAAATTATATGTTTTTTTCCCCTTTTTTTTTTTTTAACTTTGAGCGTACTGGATGAAGGTTATTCCAGAAACGCATCATGCGCAAAGTAAATTTTATATCAACGTTTTAATTTCTACCACTGGGTAAATATCTCTGCTGGTGGACTATTAGTCTCAGATGATATCATCCACCCACTCGTCAGTGTTTCGGCACTGACATGGTTTATTAGATATATTTATTACTGAAATTTAACATTCCCAATATTTCTGATTTACTTGGCTTTCCAATTTAAAAAAAAACATTTTTAACTGCTGAAAAAAGATATCACAGAAACGCGTCGTGCGCACTAAATTTGATATCTACGCCTTTCTAAACAAGATTGTAGGGTGTTTATCACTGATCTGATCTTTCTTTCAGTAATTTCTCCCAGAAAAACCTCGGGTATGACATATTCAATCGTAAACATTTTATATTGGTAATTCGTAATTGTGTGATTTTGAGTACTAACGAAGGGGACAAAGAAACTTCAGAGTGATTTAAGTCAGTGACCTAATAAATCATTTTCTGGTACCCGTTGCAGATGTTTTATCTGTTGAGCATTGGTACAATAGTACTAAATGAGTTCACTTCCAGTTAACAGAAAATATCAAAAAGGTCAAAACAAAGGATTATTGTATAATGTTCTTACTTAAGGTGGTACCTTACACTTCAGGTAAAATTTGATCTTCTCGTTTAATTTTCTTATTTTTTTGGCAGTGTGTTTGAATATATCCACTGTAATAAATATGAAAATTTTAACAAATTCCAACCAACAGTCTCAGATCTATAAATTCACTAGCCACATAGCAGCTTTTCTCTCTGTGGTTTTGATCACCGAGATGCTTGAAATCTGCATACAAACATCATATGATCAAAACGTTCAACTGATTTTAAAGAGTTATCTCCCTGTAGTGTATGGTACTCCCTTAATGTTTAATCTAAGTGTCTACGGATGTTCATTGTTTTACAGGATAAAAATAATGTTAATGCAATGTTTTGAAATATCCTTATGTCTATCGGTGAATCGCGCTTTTCCTCTACCAATAAAACTAACAACCACGATATAACTGAAATATTGTTGAAAATGGCGTAACCCTTAACCCCTTTAGTTTAACACTGATATCTCGAATATAGTGGTTACACAATCCTGAAATAATACAAATTAAATTCAGCTTCATAAGTTGGGAAAACTTGTGTCCGATCCCAATTTGTTATATTTAGCAAATAAAATATGTTTAAATTAGAAAACACATTAGTGTTGATGTGTAAATTAACCGAACGCACACTCAATTGAGTATTAACATGGTGAAAAAATAGTAACATCTTGAAATAACTAGAAAACAAGCAATTGTTTTTATAACTAGTGTAATGGGTTTAACAGTTGATAATAAAATGCTTGAAGATACCAAAGCGCAAATCAAAGGACAGACAAAAAGAATGGCCAAGAGGACAAATAATAATCTCAAAATACTAAAGATTGAGCAACACGAACCCGACTAAAATTTTCAGATGAAGCACATTAAGAACGTATTAGAATATAACACAATATACAATTGAAAACTGACCAATAGTGTAATGTCGGCTTCATTTTATCTTAAAACATTTCTTATGGACCATTAAATTGTCATACTTCTTGTAGAATTAATGTATATTGTTTTCGTGCCTTTTATTAGGACAAGACCACTGTCACGTGTTTGTTTTTGATTCGTTCATAACTCGATGAACTTTTTCGTTTTTGATCCGTTCATAACTCGATGAACTTTGTTTGTATAACCAGTATAAACAATATGGCGGCCGGCGACAGGAAACTAGGATAGTGTCAGATTGAAAGCAAGCCTGAAAATCAGTTTAATAATCAAAATAGGGATAATATTCACGTGGAAGAATTATAAGTATTAAACGGTTCTTTCCAGGAGTTCATGCATGTGTAAACGGTGCCGATGCACTCACAAACTTTACATAAGCATCCTTCGGACGTTTATTCATTTTGTGATTGTTTGTGAGTGCATCTGCACCGTTTACACATGCATGAACTCCTGAAAAGAAGCGCTTAATCCTATAGTACTTCTTAGTTTTAAGATAAAAAAAAAGATAATGTGAAGTATGCACGGATTATGACAAATTTTCAGTTTATTGTATTAGACAAGAGAGTGGTACTTGTATTTATTTTAACTTTTGTTTTTGACGAAGATATAAACAAAAATATATTAATATATTGACGATGAAGTAAATATTTAAATATTCAAAGTTTTAATATTGCATATTCTGACATTTCTTATTTTGATTTTAAGAACACAGCATATATCCGAATATGCACCCAATATGCAGTAAACTATAATTTTGTTAGAATAAACTTATTTAAAAAACATTGTCAATTGTAAGAGAGGTTTTGTGACATAAATGAAATTTCATAGCTATTAATAAGGCAAAGATCATCTATTTAAAGAAAATGATCACAGGAAGTTTATTTATGTTTTTGTACTAAAAATGAACATTTTTCGTCGTTTGTATTTAAATTTAAATGTCATTATATCTCCAAAATACAAAAATATGTCTAAAAGCATCTGTTTGTGTCAGCTGGAGTTTAAATATTTGAACATTTCTGTGAACTCTAACAATGGGTACATTAACAGAAATAGAACATTTGTTGAACCCGTTTACAATGAAAATTCTTTGAATTGCTTAAAATTTGGAAGTGGACGAAAATGATGGTTTAATTCAACAATACAATACAATACAACAATTAAAAAAACAATCCTTTGTGTATTTCATTGAACAAATATATCAATGAAAATGTGTGATATATGCTACAGCATAAACCGCATCATGGGTGATGTTATGATTATAGAGTGCTCGTCTCCTCGAGTGCGGTAGATCGTGGGATCGAGTCCAGGTCAGGTCGGTCCCAAAGACTATAAAATTGGTATTTGTTGCTTCCCCGCTAAGGATGCAGAATTAAGGAGTAAGTGCAAAAATTGTTTGGCTCGGAATCAGGATAATGTAGCCTAGTAAAACGACATGTCTACACGTAGATTGTTCTTTCAGTGAACTAGTACTATAAAAATCCAACTAGGCATGTTGATCTAGTACAAAGCAGAGACAATCATTATATCATCGAAAATTAACTTGTTCTCGCCATAATATAGCTGAAAAATTGCTGCGTTGGCGTTAAACAAAAATCACTCAATCTACTAAAAAGAGGACATGATTATCATATCATCGAATGTAACTTGTTCTTGCCTTGATGTAGCTGACACATTTCTCAATTTACGTGAAACAACAATCACTCATTCACTCACTACAACAAAAGACAAGACCCGTTCTAATTAGAATACTTACAGGAACTGCTTACCCTTCCGGAGTACCTGAGTTCACCCCCGGTTTTAGTGGGGTTCGTTTTACTCGATCTTTAGTTTTATGTGTATGTTTTGTAGATCGTTATTTGTCCTTTTGTGGGTTTTTTTCTTCTGGCCATTGTGTTGTCTGTTCTTCTTTGATTTACAGATTCTGATTACCCTTTGGTATCTTTTGTCCATTGTGTTGTCTGTTCTTCTTTGATTTACAGATTCTGATTACCCTTTGGTATCTTTTGGTCATTGTGTTGTCTGTTCTTTGATTTACGGATTCTGATTGCCACATTGGTATCTTTTGGCCACTGTGTTGTCTGTTCTTTGATTTACGGATTCTGATTGCCACTTTGGTATCTTTTGGTCATTGTGTTGTCTGTTCTTTGATTTACGGATTCTGATTGCCACATTGGTATCTTCTAATTCTTCTTATGTATTGTGTTTTTACTTTTCGACCTGATTTTTTTTACATATTTACAGGGACAAGCAACTTTTTTACATAACAGGTGTAACGTTGACGTACAGGGCTATATTCTTCCTCTCTCTTTTTTAAAGAGTTGTTTAAGTGTTACAGTAACACAAAAGAAAATAAATAAGCTATCTTTTCAAAGTGAAACAGTGACACAAAAGGAAAATAATATCTTTCCCATCTTGAAGAGGCAATTATTAGGATAAGAGAACACAATCAATGTCTGGCCCCGTCCTTTAATTAACAGATTAATAACACCATTATCATGACAAATAAAATTACGAGTTTATTTATAGACAACATACACAAATACATAATGACTCGTTTTTAATTGATTTTGAGATTTTATTCCTAAAAAACTCATTATTATAGTACTGGGGCCGGTAACAAGAAGCTATCTTAAGCCTTAAGATGATCTAAAGGTATTCTTAGCATATAAGAGTGTAACAAGAAACAATCTTACTATGATTGACAGCCCTTAAACATGCATGTCTACGAAATGTCTACGATTTAATCTTAATGCATCTCTTTGTTTAGTCTTAAACTGTTTCTGGAACTGGAAGCCTTCGTAAATTTTAAGATACCCTTAAAGCACACTTAGCTTGATCTTGACCATTTACGAGTGTAACAAGACAACATCTTAGTATCCAAAGATAATTGTAACTTTTTAAGTGTGGGTCAGACCACACTTAGGGCTAACTATCTCTTCAAAATGGGACTGATGCTTCATATTCTCAGGCAGAGAAATCGAGTAGATGATATTCCGAGGCGTTTATTTCGTGACAGAAATAACCAATTGGACTACCTCAGTGACGAATCTATTATAAAAAACTACAGACTCGACAGAGAAAGTATATATAGCATTTGTCAGGATCTGGAACAAGACCTTTTAAGATTTACTAACCGATCGCATTCAATACCCGTTTCTCTTCAAGTAATGATAGCGTTAAGGTACTACGCTAGCGGTAGTTACATGAGTGTTATTGGGGACGCTCATGGGGTAAGCAACATGACTGTTTTGCGCTGTGTTAATCTTCGCATAACTTGTCAAATTATGTGCAGTTTCCTATGTCAGCAGAAGAGCAGCAAAGAGTGAAATACGACTTTTATGACATTAAGGAATTTTCCCTGGTTCTCGGGGCTGTTGACGGGACATTGATTCCGATAAAAGCTCCATCAGTTGACGAGCACCTTTCTTTGCACTTTTTTATTGCCAAAGCGGCACATTTAATATATTTTTTTCTACTCAAACGAAAATACATGTACATGTATCATGTGTGATGTCTTGTAATTCAAGATTTGTCCAGTAAATTTATATATTGTATATACATGCTTAATATCTTGCATCAGACGACAACGAACCTGCATGTATATACATGTATAGGCTCTGGTAATTGTGTTTTTTATAAGTATATAAAATGACTTATATTCTAGGCAATATATGTTTTGTCCTGTTATGGTTATCTTCAATTTTTACAGAAAACTTCATAAGTTTACTACTTGTGTCTTATTCATTTGTCTTTATTTTTTGTGACAATAAAATATAGACTCATTCTCACAGAACCGCGACAATTGCTGTCGCCGATAATAAAGGACATCTCTAGTACCAACTAGTTTACTCCGTTAATTACTTTTTCTTTCTTTTTTTTCTGCATGGAATAATAGTTTTCTCACGAATACCAACTTCCTAGACACCAGAAATGACTACGTGAATAGAAATTAGACACGTTTGTGTAAAAAGGGGGAACGAAATGTCGATACATTTATAATCAACGGGACCTTTAGTTACATGCTTATTAAAGTCTAAAGTACTATTGCATTGTTACATGGGATGCAAAATAACACAAAAGAGGTCCAAATGTGTACTTTTTAACCCATAAAATATTGAATAAAATTTAAATAACTTCAAATTCACCTGAAAAGTTAACCCAAAATATAAGAATTCTAATTTACAGGACCTAATTTACGTGACAAAATATTTTTTTTTAAATGCAGTATTCACTAAATATTAAGTATAAGGTCACATCAAGCCATTGTTATCAAAGCTTAGACTTCTCAAAATTCTTTTGTTGGCTTTGTACATTTGTTGTTCACAAAACAAGTACAAACCAGACATACATGTAAAACAAGTACAAACCAGACATACATGTAAAACAAGTACAAACCAGAACGTATTAAACGGCAAGAACAAATTACAAATGCTGTGATATCAATTTTATCCTAGAGAATGGTGTGGTAACTATTGTTGGCTTTTGCTCGCGGTAAATCAGTAATAAACCAACTGACGTCCACGATGTTAATCAAATGCATGTATCTTAAGCCGAGTAATCGTTTATTCACGAATACATGTTCATTCACAGTATGTAATACATATACTTACCAGTATTGGCAGTAATGTACTATTTTCAGAATTCCGGCTATCCATATTGAGGTATACTTGAACAGACTTTTACAATCTACACACCATGTATCTTTAATGTCGACTTAAATCTTCAAAACTACTGCTATCCGTGGTGTAGTGATACTTCTGTATATCAGTTTACATACTGGATGTCATGATTGATTTATATCAGTCTGATTAAAATCATACCCGTAACTCAATTTTCATATCGTCGGGTTCTGACAGGTATGGCTCACAGGTAATCTTCTCGTGACCTTATTAATTTGCATATTGAAACAAGTATTGACCAATGAGATTCGATATAACCTTACCTTATCTTCAACCCCCTTTCAAGGAGAACCATACTGTGTATGTAGAACAGTGCCTCTATTTACAGTGCTGTGCATTCCCTCCACCGTTATCCATTACCACGAATTATAAAATCCTTTGTACACTAATATTATCAACACTGGATATGTACATAACTAAAGTCTAAAATGTCACTTCGGTTGACAATTATGTTTTAAAATATCTCACTGATAAAAGTTAAAAAGTCTCTTCAATTGATTTTCATGCTTGACGGATAAAATATAAAAGCTATTTAAAATGTCATAGTCACTTCACTTAAAATATCATGTTCACACGGTAAAAGTTAAAGGCTACTTAAAACGTGCTGGTCGTTTGGTTAAAGTTCACAGACATTGTTGCAAATGTTCTAAAAACTCTTAAAAACCAGTTCATCGGCCCCTCAACTGTATATGAAACTTAATCATAGCATATGCGGACTGTATTATCTGGAGACCTGCCGCTTAATGGTTCCCTGCATGTCCAATATTCTTGTTTGTCGAAGCATATGGAGTTGGAATATGAGACGTCGGGAACAGTATTCTATGTTCGCTACACTGGCTGGGTCTAAATTAAGTTCACTGATTACAGATGTTATGTCCAGTAATAGCTGGATTTTTGTGTCTTGTGGTAAGCATTTCCAACTGGTTTCTTTATCATTTAATATTTCCTCTATTTCTTGGAGTATTGGCTTTCTGACTTCTTCTAATCGTTCGCAATCCAGGATGAAGTCTTCAATATTTTCTTTGTCTTTACTACATAGTAAGCAGAGTATATTGGCTTCATTCTTGAACATCTTTATTCGGTTGCGTTGGAGTATGTACGAGCCTGTTAGTAATTTAAGCTTGGTTGGTAGCCTATGAAGGTCCCCTTTTGAACTACAGTTGATCTTCAATATTGGGTGCAGTTTCCCTTTTCTGCTCACAAGCTTAGTATTGAAACTGGTAGGTATATTGGCATTCCCCGACACAACAGAATATGCACTCGGTGCTCTATGAATGAGGTTGAAGATGAGCAACATTTTCTTTTAAATTGTCCTGGTATGGAAGAATCCAGGAAAACTCTTAATATTACAATTGATACAAACTGTAGCAATTTAAAAAAACTTGATATTAAAAATAAGCTCATTTGGTTGATGAATTCCGAAAACAATGATATTCTTTTAGAACTCTGCAATTTTATTGCACTCATTTAACAATTAAAAAAAATAATAATAATAAATAAATTATTAATGGAGCATTGAGTGTATCTCTATTAAAATTGTTGGCTGCCTCGGTATTCCAGATGTTTTATGTATAGTCTTTTGATTAGGAGATACATGTAGATACGTTTTCATAGATTCCTTTAAATTTAAATATATATTATACGAGTTACATTGTCCTTTTAGCAACTGCCCTTGGTGACCATTGCACTTGAACGATAATATATTGTTTTTGTGCACTAGTTACGAGGAGGACAATATCTTTTCATCATTATATTATAATAGTTACGAGAAAGTTTATGGCTAAAGCTTTGTATAATATTGTTAGTTGCAGAGCATTACAACCAGAAAATGTCCCTTCAGCACCTGCCCTTGATGACCACTACATTTGGACGACTATACTATTTGTCCTTGTGTACTGGTCATGAGGGGGACTTAATTCGTTCTTTTAATTTTATTTGTTGTATTGCTTTTTATGAGTGTGAGTGTGTGTGTATATATAACGTCTGAAAAACCTGTCAATGATCAATCTTACGGGGTGTTGGATCGCTACGGTATAACGATACTATACAAGTAAAATAAAATTTATAAACGTCTAAAATGGTTTGTAAAACAACACCATGCAAGTACACAAAACAAAGTGATAAAGAATTAAACACTTCGTTGAATGACAAAATTTTCGTCCCACCGAGGGACTTTATCAATGTCTATTTAAATAATATTTAGAACCAA